>JAKDEW010000214.1:0-209569 GCA_021963965.1 Artemisiospiza belli | reverse complement strand
CGGGAAGGGAAAAGGAATCTTGTGAATCCCAAAAGAAAGGCTTGCAAACACTCTGGAAAGGAGATAAGTTCAAATGAAATGCAATTGAAAAAAGCAGAAAATCAGTAATTTTAATGTCTTCAAAAAATAGGCTGTGAGGAAATCAGCTGCATTGCAAAGGACCAAAACATGCAAAAAATAGGCTCACAGATGTTGCAAAAGCAGGGGAAAAAGTCAAGGAGGAAGACACAACTTAGGGGGCAAGATATGAGGGACATGGCATGCACACTTCACAAAACAACGAAAAAAAAAATTTTTCCAAAGTCAAAGCCATCAAAATGCAGGCAGGCCATACACCAGCAAGTCCAGGCACATGCAGCAAAGCTTGCCAAAATTCATCCCCACTGAAGGCCCAAACAGAAAAGAAGGACCTACAAACACACTGGAACGGACACTCCATCAAAGGAATTGCAATTGGAGGAGAAAAAAAGGAAATTTGGGAAATCTAGTTACTCTAAGAAAATGGCCCGGGATTATATGAGGTGCAGTGCGAAGGACCAAAAGATGCAAAAATTAAGCTAAGAGATGTTGCAAAATCAGGGGAAATAGTCAAGGAGGAAGACACAACTTACGGGGCAAGATATGAGGGACATGGCATGAACAGTTAAACAAAAAAAAAAAAAACAAGAAAAAATCTTTCCCAAAGTCAAAGCCATCAAAATGCAGGCAGGCCATACGCCAGCAAGTGCAGACACATGCAGCAAAGCTTGCCAAAATTGATCCCCACTGAAGGCCAAAACCGAAAAGAAGGACCTACAAAGGCGGGGCTCCATGTGTGAGGGGCAGGGCTTCAGGCAGTGAGGGGCGGTGCTCTATGTGTGACGGAAGCGGCTCCATGTGTGTGGGGCAGGGCTCCAGCCAGTGATGGGCGGGGCTCCATGTGGGATGGGCAGGGCTCCATGAGTGAGGGAAAAGGCTCCATGTGTGTGGGGCAGGGCTCCAGCCAGTGATGGGCGGGGCTCCATGTGGGATGGGCAGGGCTCCATGCAGTGAGGGATAGGGCTCCATATTTGAGGGGCGGGGCTTCAAATATGAAGGGCAAGGCCCCATGAGTGAAGGCCGGGGTTCCAGGCTTTCAGGGGTGGGGATCCAGTCAGTGAGGGGCGGGGCTCAGGGCAGTGATGGCCGGGGCTCTTTGTGTTAGTGGCAGGGCTCCAGCCAGAGAGGGGCAAGGCTCCATGTGTGAGGGAAAGGGCTCCATGTTTGTGGGGCAGGGCTCCAGCCAGTGATGGGCGGGGATCCATCAGGGATGGGCAGGGCTCCATGCAGTCAGGGGCAAGGCTCCATATTTGAGGGGCGGGGCTCCAATTATGAAGGGCAAGGCCCCACGAGTGAGGCGCGGGGTTCCAGGCTTTCAGGGGTAAGGATCCAGTCAGTGCGGGGCGGGGCACTAGGCAGTCATGGCTGGGGCTCCCTGTGTGAGGGGCAGGGCTTCAGGCAGTGAGGGGCGGTGGATGGAGACAGCATCAGAAATATTGCATTAGGAAAAGTAAAAATGTAAATTTGGTAAATTTAGTGACTGTAAGAAAATGGCCCGGGATTATGTCAGGTGCAGTGCGAAGGACTAAATGATGCCAAAACAAAGCTCACAGATATTTCAAAAGCAGCGGAAAAAGTCAAGGAGGAAAACACAACGTAGGGGGCAAGATATGAGGGACATGGCATGAATATTTAAAACAAGAAAAAAGAAAAACAAGAAAAAATCGTTCCCAAAGTCAAAGCCTTCAAAATGCAGGCAGGCCATACGCCAGCAAGTGCAGGCACATGCAGCAAAGCTTGCCAAATCTGATCCCCACTGAAGGCCAAAACAGAAAATAAGGGCCTACAAACAGGCTGGAGCGGAGACACCATCAAAGGAATTGTAATTGGAGGAGAAAAAAAGAAAATTTGGGAAATTTAGTGACTGTAAGAAAATGGCCCGGGATAATATCAGGTGCAGTGCGAAGGACCAAAAGGTGCAAAAACTAAGCTCACAGATGTTGCAAAAGCAGGGGAAAAAGTCAAGGAGGAAGACACAACTTAGGTGGCAAGATATGAGGACATGGCATGGACACTTCAGAAATCAACCAAAAAATGAAAAAAATCTTTCCCCAAGTCAAAGCCACCAAAAGGCATGGCATGCCATCAAGGGCAGGGAAATGCACCAATGATTCTTCGATTCGTCCCCATTGAAATCACAAGATTCCTTTTCCCTTCCCGAAAGGAAATGAAATTTCCTTTCGGGAAGGGAAAAGAAATCTTGTGAATCCCAAAAGAAAGGCTTGCAAACACTCTGGAAAGGAGATAAGTTCAAATGAAATGCAATTGAAAAAAGCAGAAAATCAGTAATTTTAATGTCTTCAAAAAATAGGCTGTGAGGAAATCAGCTGCATTGCAAAGGACCAAAACATGCAAAAAATAGGCTCACAGATGTTGCAAAAGCAGGGGAAAAAGTCAAGGAGGAAGACACAACTTAGGGGGCAAGATATGAGGGACATTGCATGGACACTTCACAAAACAACGAAAAAAAAAACATTTTTTCCAAAGTCAAAGCCATCAAAATGCAGGCAGGCCATACACCAGCAAGCGCAGGCACATGCAGCAAAGCTTGCCAAAATTGATCCCCACTGAAGGCCCAAACAGAAAAGAAGGACCTACAAACACACTGGAACGGAGACTCCATCAAAGGAATTGCAATTGGAGGAGAAAAAAAGGAAATTTGGGAAATCTAGTTACTCTAAGAAAATGGCCCGGGATTATATGAGGTGCAGTGCGAAGGACCAAAAGATGCAAAAATTAAGCTAAGAGATGTTGCAAAATCAGGGGAAATAGTCAAGGAGGAAGACACAACTTACGGGGCAAGATATGAGGGACATGGCATGAACAGTTAAACAAAAAAAAAAAACAAGAAAAAATCTTTCCCAAAGTCAAAGCCATCAAAATGCAGGCAGGCCATACGGCAGCAAGTGCAGACACATGCAGCAAAGCTTGCCAAAATTGATCCCCACTGAAGGCCAAAACTGAAAAGAAGGACCTACAAAGGCGGGGCTCCATGTGTGAGGGGCAGGGCTTCAGGCAGTGAGGGGCGGTGCTCTATGTGTGACGGAAGCGGCTCCATGTGTGTGGGGCAGGGCTCCAGCCAGTGATGGGCGGGGCTCCATGTGGGATGGGCAGGGCTCCATGAGTGAGGGAAGGGGTTCCATGCGTGAGGGGCGGGGTTCCGGGCTGTGAGGGGTGGGGATCCAGTCAGTGAGGGGTGGGGCTCTAGGCAGTGATTGCCGAGGCTCCATGTGTTAGGGTTAGGGCTGCAGCCAGAGAGGGGCAGGGCTCCATGTGTGAGGGAAAAGGCTCCATGTGTGTGGGGCAGGGCTCCAGCCAGTGATGGGCGGGGCTCCATGTGGGATGGGCAGGGCTCCATGCAGTGAGGGATAGGGCTCCATATTTGAGGGGCGGGGCTTCAAATATGAAGGGCAAGGCCCCATGAGTGAAGGCCGGGGTTCCAGTCTTTCAGGGGTGGGGATCCAGTCAGTGAGGGGCGGGGCTCAGGGCAGTGATGGCCGGGGCTCTTTGTGTTAGTGGCAGGGCTCCAGCCAGAGAGGGGCAAGGCTCCATGTGTGAGGGAAAGGGCTCCATGTTTGTGGGGCAGGGCTCCAGCCAGTGATGGGCGGGGATCCATGAGGGATGGGCAGGGCTCCATGCAGTCAGGGGCAAGGCTCCATATTTGAGGGGCGGGGCTCCAATTATGAAGGGCAAGGCCCCATGAGTGAGGCGCGGGGTTCCAGGCTTTCAGGGGTGGGGATCCAGTCAGTGCGGGGCGGGGCACTAGGCAGTCATGGCTGGGGCTCCCTGTGTGAGGGGCAGGGCTTCAGGCAGTGAGGGGCGGTGGATGGAGACAGCATCGGAAATATTGCACTAGGAAAAGTAAAAATGTAAATTTGGTAAATTTAGTGACTGTAAGAAAATGGCCCGGGATTATGTCAGGTGCAGTGCGAAGGACTAAATGATGCCAAAACAAAGCTCACAGATATTTCAAAAGCAGCGGAAAAAGTCAAGGAGGAAAACACAACTTAGGGGGCAAGATATGAGGGACATGGCATGAATATTTAAAACAAGAAAAAAGAAAAACAAGAAAAAATCGTTCCCAAAGTCAAAGCCTTCAAAATGCAGGCAGGCCATACGCCAGCAAGTGCAGGCACATGCAGCAAAGCTTGCCAAATCTGATCCCAACTGAAGGCCAAAACAGAAAATAAGGGCCTACAAACAGGCTGGAGCGGAGACACCATCAAAGGAATTGTAATTGGAGGAGAAAAAAAGAAAATTTGGGAAATTTAGTGACTGTAAGAAAATGGCCCGGGATAATATCAGGTGCAGTGCGAAGGACCAAAAGATGCAAAAACTAAGCTCACAGATGTTGCAAAAGCAGGGGAAAAAGTCAAGGAGGAAGACACAACTTAGGTGGCAAGATATGAGGACATGGCATGGACACTTCAGAAATCAACCAAAAAATGAAAAAAATCTTTCCCCAAGTCAAAGCCACCAAAAGGCATGGCATGCCATCAAGGGCAGGGAAATGCACCAATGATTCTTCGATTCGTCCCCATTGAAATCACAAGATTTCTTTTCCCTTCCCGATAGGAAATGAAATTTCCTTTCGGGAAGGGAAAAGGAATCTTGTGAATCCCAAAAGAAAGGCTTGCAAACACTCTGGAAAGGAGATAAGTTCAAATGAAATGCAATTGAAAAAAGCAGAAAATCAGTAATTTTAATGTCTTCAAAAAATAGGCTGTGAGGAAATCAGCTGCATTGCAAAGGACCAAAACATGCAAAAAATAGGCTCACAGATGTTGCAAAAGCAGGGGAAAAAGTCAAGGAGGAAGACACAACTTAGGGGGCAAGATATGAGGGACATGGCATGGACACTTCACAAAACAACGAAAAAAAAAAATTTTTCCAAAGTCAAAGCCATCAAAATGCAGGCAGGCCATACACCAGCAAGTCCAGGCACATGCAGCAAAGCTTGCCAAAATTCATCCCCACTGAAGGCCCAAACAGAAAAGAAGGACCTACAAACACACTGGAACGGAGACTCCATCAAAGGAATTGCAATTGGAGGAGAAAAAAAGGAAATTTGGGAAATCTAGTTACTCTAAGAAAATGGCCCGGGATTATATGAGGTGCAGTGCGAAGGACCAAAAGATGCAAAAATTAAGCTAAGAGATGTTGCAAAATCAGGGGAAATAGTCAAGGAGGAAGACACAACTTACGGGGCAAGATATGAGGGACATGGCATGAACAGTTAAACAAAAAAAAAAAAACAAGAAAAAATCATTCCCAAAGTCAAAGCCATCAAAATGCAGGCAGGCCATGCGCCAGCAAGTGCAGACACATGCAGCAAAGCTTGCCAAAATTGATCCCCACTGAAGGCCAAAACCGAAAAGAAGGACCTACAAACGCGGGGCTCCATGTGTGAGGGGCAGGGCTTCAGGCAGTGAGGGGCGGTGCTCTATGTGTGACGGAAGCGGCTCCATGTGTGTGGGGCAGGGCTCCAGCCAGTGATGGGCGGGGCTCCATGTGGGATGGGCAGGGCTCCATGAGTGAGGGAAGGGGTTCCACGCGTGACGGGCGGGGTTCCGGGCTGTGAGGGGTGGGGATCCAGTCAGTGAGGGGTGGGGCTCTAGGCAGTGATTGTCGAGGCTCCATGTGTTAGGGTTAGGGCTGCAGCCAGAGAGGGGCAGGGCTCCATGTGTGAGGGAAAAGGCTCCATGTGTGTGGGGCAGGGCTCCAGCCAGTGATGGGCGGGGCTCCATGTGGGATGGGCAGGGCTCCATGCAGTGAGGGATAGGGCTCCATATTTGAGGGGCGGGGCTTCAAATATGAAGGGCAAGGCCGCATGAGTGAAGGCCGGGGTTCCAGGCTTTCAGGGGTGGGGATCCAGTCAGTGCGGGGCGGGGCACTAGGCAGTCATGGCTGGGGCTCCCTGTGTGAGGGGCAGGGCTTCAGGCAGTGAGGGGCGGTGGATGGAGACAGCATCGGAAATATTGCACTAGGAAAATAAAAATGTAAATTTGGTAAATTTAGTGACTGTAAGAAAATGGCCCGGGATTATGTCAGGTGCAGTGCGAAGGACTAAATGATGCCAAAACAAAGCTCACAGATATTTCAAAAGCAGCGGAAAAAGTCAAGGAGGAAAACACAACTTAGGGGGCAAGATATGAGGGACATGGCATGAATATTTAAAACAAGAAAAAGGGAAAACAAGAAAAAATCGTTCCCAAAGTCAAAGCCTTCAAAATGCAGGCAGGCCATACGCCAGCAAGTGCAGGCATATGCAGCAAAGCTTGCCAAATCTGATCCCCACTGAAGGCCAAAACAGAAAATAAGGGCCTACAAACAGGCTGGAGCGGAGACACCATCAAAGGAATTGTAATTGGAGGAGAAAAAAAGAAAATTTGGGAAATTTAGTGACTGTAAGAAAATGGCCCGGGATAATATCAGGTGCAGTGCGAAGGACCAAAAGATGCAAAAACTAAGCTCACAGATGTTGCAAAAGCAGGGGAAAAAGTCAAGGAGGAAGACACAACTTAGGTGGCAAGATATGAGGACATGGCATGGACACTTCAGAAATCAACCAAAAAATGAAAAAAATCTTTCCCCAAGTCAAAGCCACCAAAAGGCATGGCATGCCATCAAGGGCAGGGAAATGCACCAATGATTCTTCGATTCGTCCCCATTGAAATCACAAGATTTCTTTTCCCTTCCCGAAAGGAAATGAAATTTCCTTTCGGGAAGGGAAAAGGAATCTTGTGAATCCCAAAAGAAAGGCTTGCAAACACTCTGGAAAGGAGATAAGTTCAAATGAAATGCAATTGAAAAAAGCAGAAAATCAGTAATTTTAATGTCTTCAAAAAATAGGCTGTGAGAAAATCAGCTGCATTGCAAAGGACCAAAACATGCAAAAAATAGGCTCACAGATGTTGCAAAAGCAGGGGAAAAAGTCAAGGAGGAAAACACAACTTAGGGGGCAAGATATGAGGGACATGGCATGGACACTTCACAAAGCAACGAAAAAAAAAAAATTTTTCCAAAGTCAAAGCCATCAAAATGCAGGCAGGCCACACACCAGCAAGTCCAGGCACATGCAGCAAAGCTTGCCAAAATTCATCCCCACTGAAGGCCCAAAGAGAAAAGAAGGACCTACAAACACACTGGAACGGAGACTCCATCAAAGGAATTGCAATTGGAGGAGAAAAAAAGGAAATTTGGGAAATCTAGTGACTCTAAGAAAATGGCCCGGGATTATATGAGGTGCAGTGCGAAGGACCAAAAGATGCAAAAATTAAGCTCACAGATGTTGCAAAATCAGGGGAAATAGTCAAGGAGGAAGACACAACTTACGGGGCAAGATATGAGGGACATGGCATGAACAGTTAAACAAAAAACAAAAAAACAAGAAAAAATCTTTCCCAAAGTCAAAGCCATCAAAATGCAGGCAGGCCATACGCCAGCAAGTGCAGACACATGCAGCAAAGCTTGCCAAAATTGATCCCCACTGAAGGCCAAAACCGAAAAGAAGGACCTACAAAGGCGGGGCTCCATGTGTTAGGGGCAGGGCTTCAGGCAGTGAGGGGCGGTGCTCTATGTGTGACGGAAGCGGCTCCATGTGTGTGGGGCAGGGCTGCAGCCAGTGATGGGCGGGGCTCCATGTGGGATGGGCAGGGCTCCATGAGTGAGGGAAGGGGTTCCACGCGTGAGGGGCGGGGTTCCGGGCTGTGAGGGGTGGGGATCCAGTCAGTGAGGGGTGGGGCTCTAGGCAGTGATTGCCGAGGCTCCATGTGTTAGGGTTAGGGCTGCAGCCAGAGAGGGGCAGGGCTCCATGTGTGAGGGAAAAGGCTCCATGTGTGTGGGGCAGGGCTCCAGCCAGTGATGGGCGGGGCTCCATGTGGGATGGGCAGGGCTCCATGCAGTGAGGGATAGGGCTCCATATTTGAGGGGCGGGGCTTCAAATATGAAGGGCAAGGCCCCATGAGTGAAGGCCGGGGTTCCAGGCTTTCAGGGGTGGGGATCCAGTCAGTGCGGGGCGGGGCCCTAGGCAGTCATGGCTGGGGCTCCCTGTGTGAGGGGCAGGGCTTCAGGCAGTGAGGGGCGGTGGATGGAGACAGCATCGGAAATATTGCACTAGGAAAAGTAAAAATGTAAATTTGGTAAATTTAGTGACTGTAAGAAAATGGCCCGGGATTATGTCAGGTGCAGTGCGAAGGACTAAATGATGCCAAAACAAAGCTCACAGATATTTCAAAAGCAGCGGAAAAAGTCAAGGAGGAAAACACAACTTAGGGGGCAAGATATGAGGGACATGGCATGAATATTTAAAACAAGAAAAAGGGAAAACAAGAAAAAATCGTTCCCAAAGTCAAAGCCTTCAAAATGCAGGCAGGCCATACCCCAGCAAGTGCAGGCACATGCAGCAAAGCTTGCCAAATCTGATCCCCACTGAAGGCCAAAACAGAAAATAAGGGCCTACAAACAGGCTGGAGCGGAGACACCATCAAAGGAATTGTAATTGGAGGAGAAAAAAAGAAAATTTGGGAAATGTAGTGACTGTAAGAAAATGGCCCGGGATAATATCAGGTGCAGTGCGAAGGACCAAAAGATGCAAAAACTAAGCTCACAGATGTTGCAAAAGCAGGGGAAAAAGTCAAGGAGGAAGACACAACTTAGGTGGCAAGATATGAGGACATGGCATGGACACTTCAGAAATCAACCAAAAAATGAAAAAAATCTTTCCCCAAGTCAAAGCCACCAAAAGGCATGGCATGCCATCAAGGGCAGGGAAATGCACCAATGATTCTTCGATTCGTCCCCATTGAAATCACAAGATTTCTTTTCCCTTCCCGAAAGGAAATGAAATTTCCTTTCGGGAAGGGAAAAGGAATCTTGTGAATCCCAAAAGAAAGGCTTGCAAACACTCTGGAAAGGAGATAAGTTCAAATGAAATGCAATTGAAAAAAGCAGAAAATCAGTAATTTTAAAGTCTTCAAAAAATAGGCTGTGAGGAAATCAGCTGCATTGCAAAGGACCAAAACATGCAAAAAATAGGCTCACAGATGTTGCAAAAGCAGGGGAAAAAGTCAAGGAGGAAGACACAACTTAGGGGGCAAGATATGAGGGACATGGCATGGACACTTCACAAAGCAACGAAAAAAAAAAAATTTTTCCAAAGTCAAAGCCATCAAAATGCAGGCAGGCCACACACCAGCAAGTCCAGGCACATGCAGCAAAGCTTGCCAAAATTCATCCCCACTGAAGGCCCAAACAGAAAAGAAGGACCTACAAACACACTGGAACGGAGACTCCATCAAAGGAATTGCAATTGGAGGAGAAAAAAAGGAAATTTGGGAAATCTAGTGACTCTAAGAAAATGGCCCGGGATTATATGAGGTGCAGTGCGAAGGACCAAAAGATGCAAAAATTAAGCTAAGAGATGTTGCAAAATCAGGGGAAATAGTCAAGGAGGAAGACACAACTTACGGGGCAAGATATGAGGGACATGGCATGAACAGTTAAAGAAAAAACAAAAAAACAAGAAAAAATCTTTCCCAAAGTCAGAGCCATCAAAATGCAGGCAGGCCATACGCCAGCAAGTGCAGACACATGCAGCAAAGCTTGCCAAAATTGATCCCCACTGAAGGCCAAAACCGAAAAGAAGGACCTACAAAGGCGGGGCTCCATGTGTTAGGGGCAGGGCTTCAGGCAGTGAGGGGCGGTGCTCTATGTGTGACGGAAGCGGCTCCATGTGTGTGGGGCAGGGCTCCAGCCAGTGATGGGCGGGGCTCCATGTGGGATGGGCAGGGCTCCATGAGTGAGGGAAGGGGTTCCACGCGTGAGGGGCGGGGTTCCGGGCTGTGAGGGGTGGGGATCCAGTCAGTGAGGGGTGGGGCTCTAGGCAGTGATTGTCGAGGCTCCATGTGTTAGGGTTAGGGCTGCAGCCAGAGAGGGGCAGGGCTCCATGTGTGAGGGAAAAGGCTCCATGTGTGTGGGGCAGGGCTCCAGCCAGTGATGGGCGGGGCTCCATGTGGGATGGGCAGGGCTCCATGCAGTGAGGGATAGGGCTCCATATTTGAGGGGCGGGGCTTCAACTATGAAGGGCAAGGCCCCATGAGTGAAGGCCGGGGTTCCAGGCTTTCAGGGGTGGGGATCCAGTCAGTGAGGGGCGGGGCTCAGGGCAGTGATGGCCGGGGCTCTTTGTGTTAGTGGCAGGGCTCCAGCCAGAGAGGGGCAAGGCTCCATGTGTGAGGGAAAGGGCTCCATGTTTGTGGGGCAGGGCTCCAGCCAGTGATGGGCGGGGATCCATGAGGGATGGGCAGGGCTCCATGCAGTCAGGGGCAAGGCTCCATATTTGAGGGGCGGGGCTCCAATTATGAAGGGCAAGGCCCCATGAGTGAGGCGCGGGGTTCCAGGCTTTCAGGGGTGGGGATCCAGTCAGTGCGGGGCGGGGCACTAGGCAGTCATGGCTGGGGCTCCCTGTGTGAGGGGCAGGGCTTCAGGCAGTGAGGGGCGGTGGATGGAGACAGCATCGGAAATATTGCACTAGGAAAAGTAAAAATGTAAATTTGGTAAATTTAGTGACTGTAAGAAAATGGCCCGGGATTATGTCAGGTGCAGTGCGAAGGACTAAATGATGCCAAAACAAAGCTCACAGATATTTCAAAAGCAGCGGAAAAAGTCAAGGAGGAAAACACAACTTAGGGGGCAAGATATGAGGGACATGGCATGAATATTTAAAACAAGAAAAAAGAAAAACAAGAAAAAATCGTTCCCAAAGTCAAAGCCTTCAAAATGCAGGCAGGCCATACGCCAGCAAGTGCAGGCACATGCAGCAAAGCTTGCCAAATCTGATCCCCACTGAAGGCCAAAACAGAAAAGAAGGACCTACAAACACACTGGAACGGAGACTCCATCAAAGGAATTGCAATTGGAGGAGAAAAAAAGGAAATTTGGGAAATCTAGTGACTCTAAGAAAATGGCCCGGGATTATATGAGGTGCAGTGCGAAGGACCAAAAGATGCAAAAATTAAGCTCACAGATGTTGCAAAATCAGGGGAAATAGTCAAGGAGGAAGACACAACTTACGGGGCAAGATATGAGGGACATGGCATGAACAGTTAAACAAAAAACAAAAAAACAAGAAAAAATCTTTCCCAAAGTCAAAGCCATCAAAATGCAGGCAGGCCATACGCCAGCAAGTGCAGACACATGCAGCAAAGCTTGCCAAAATTGATCCCCACTGAAGGCCAAAACCGAAAAGAAGGACCTACAAAGGCGGGGCTCCATGTGTGAGGGGCAGGGCTTCAGGCAGTGAGGGGCGGTGCTCTATGTGTGACGGAAGCGGCTCCATGTGTGTGGGGCAGGGCTCCAGCCAGTGATGGGCGGGGCTCCATGTGGGATGGGCGGGGCTCCATGAGTGAGGGAAGGGGTTCCATGCGTGAGGGGCGGGGTTCCGGGCTGTGAGGGGTGGGGATCCAGTCAGTGAGGGTTGGGGCTCTAGGCAGTGATTGCCGAGGCTCCATGTGTAAGGGTTAGGGCTGCAGCCAGAGAGGGGCAGGGCTCCATGTGTGAGGGAAAAGGCTCCATGTGTGTGGGGCAGGGCTCCAGCCAGTGATGGGCGGGGCTCCATGTGGGATGGGCAGGGCTCCATGCAGTGAGGGATAGGGCTCCATATTTGAGGGGCGGGGCTTCAAATATGAAGGGCAAGGCCCCATGAGTGAAGGCCGGGGTTCCAGGCTTTCAGGGGTGGGGATCCAGTCAGTGAGGGGCGGGGCTCAGGGCAGTGATGGCCGGGGCTCTTTGTGTTAGTGGCAGGGCTCCAGCCAGAGAGGGGCAAGGCTCCATGTGTGAGGGAAAGGGCTCCATGTTTGTGGGGCAGGGCTCCAGCCAGTGATGGGCGGGGATCCATGAGGGATGGGCAGGGCTCCATGCAGTCAGGGGCAAGGCTCCATATTTGAGGGGCGGGGCTCCAATTATGAAGGGCAAGGCCCCATGAGTGAGGCGCGGGGTTCCAGGCTTTCAGGGGTGGGGATCCAGTCAGTGCGGGGCGGGGCACTAGGCAGTCATGGCTGGGGCTCCCTGTGTGAGGGGCAGGGCTTCAGGCAGTGAGGGGCAGTGGATGGAGACAGCATCGGAAATATTGCACTAGGAAAAGTAAAAATGTAAATTTGGTAAATTTAGTGACTGTAAGAAAATGGCCCGGGATTATGTCAGGTGCAGTGCGAAAGACTAAATGATGCCAAAACAAAGCTCACAGATATTTCAAAAGCAGCGGAAAAAGTCAAGGAGGAAAACACAACTTAGGGGGCAAGATATGAGGGACATGGCATGAATATTTAAAACAAGAAAAAAGAAAAACAAGAAAAAATCGTTCCCAAAGTCAAAGCCTTCAAAATGCAGGCAGGCCATACGCCAGCAAGTGCAGGCACATGCAGCAAAGCTTGCCAAATCTGATGCCCACTGAAGGCCAAAACAGAAAAGAAGGGCCTACAAACAGGCTGGAGCGGAGACACCATCAAAGGAATTGTAATTGGAGGAGAAAAAAAGAAAATTTGGGAAATTTAGTGACTGTAAGAAAATGGCCCGGGATAATATCAGGTGCAGTGCGAAGGACCAAAAGATGCCAAAACTAAGCTCACAGATGTTGCAAAAGCAGGGGAAAAAGTCAAGGAGGAAGACACAACTTAGGTGGCAAGATATGAGGACATGGCACGGACACTTCAGAAATCAACCAAAAAATGAAAAAAATCTTTCCCCAAGTCAAAGCCACCAAAAGGCATGGCATGCCATCAAGGGCAGGGAAATGCACCAATGATTCTTCGATTCGTCCCCATTGAAATCACAAGATTTCTTTTCCCTTCCCGATAGGAAATGAAATTTCCTTTCGGGAAGGGAAAAGGAATCTTGTGAATCCCAAAAGAAAGGCTTGCAAACACTCTGGAAAGGAGATAAGTTCAAATGAAATGCAATTGAAAAAAGCAGAAAATCAGTAATTTTAATGTCTTCAAAAAATAGGCTGTGAGGAAATCAGCTGCATTGCAAAGGACCAAAACATGCAAAAAATAGGCTCACAGATGTTGCAAAAGCAGGGGAAAAAGTCAAGGAGGAAGACACAACTTAGGGGGCAAGATATGAGGGACATGGCATGGACACTTCACAAAACAACGAAAAAAAAAAAATTTTCCAAAGTCAAAGCCATCAAAATGCAGGCAGGCCATACACCAGCAAGTCCAGGCACATGCAGCAAAGCTTGCCAAAATTCATCCCCACTGAAGGCCCAAACAGAAAAGAAGGACCTACAAACACACTGGAACGGAGACTCCATCAAAGGAATTGCAATTGGAGGAGAAAAAAAGGAAATTTGGGAAATCTAGTTACTCTAAGAAAATGGCCCGGGATTATATGAGGTGCAGTGCGAAGGACCAAAAGATGCAAAAATTAAGCTCACAGATGTTGCAAAATAAGGGGAAATAGTCAAGGAGGAAGACACAACTTACGGGGCAAGATATGAGGGACATGGCATGAACAGTTAAAGAAAAAAAAAAAAACAAGAAAAAATCTGTCCCAAAGTCAAAGCCATCAAAATGCAGGCAGGCCATGCGCCAGCAAGTGCAGACACATGCAGCAAAGCTTGCCAAAATTGATCCCCACTGAAGGCCAAAACCGAAAAGAAGGACCTACAAAGGCGGGGCTCCATGTGTGAGGGGCAGGGCTTCAGGCAGTGAGGGGCGGTGCTCTATGTGTGACGGAAGCGGCTCCATGTGTGTGGGGCAGGGCTCCAGCCAGTGATGGGCGGGGCTCCATGTGGGATGGGCAGGGCTCCATGAGTGAGGGAAGGGGTTCCACGCGTGAGGGGCGGGGTTCCGGGCTGTGAGGGGTGGGGATCCAGTCAGTGAGGGGTGGGGCTCTAGGCAGTGATTGTCGAGGCTCCATGTGTTAGGGTTAGGGCTGCAGCCAGAGAGGGGCAGGGCTCCATGTGTGAGGGAAAAGGCTCCATGTGTGTGGGGCAGGGCTCCAGCCAGTGATGGGCGGGGCTCCATGTGGGATGGGCAGGGCTCCATGCAGTGAGGGATAGGGCTCCATATTTGAGGGGCGGGGCTTCAACTATGAAGGGCAAGGCCCCATGAGTGAAGGCCGGGGTTCCAGGCTTTCAGGGGTGGGGATCCAGTCAGTGAGGGGCGGGGCTCAGGGCAGTGATGGCCGGGGCTCTTTGTGTTAGTGGCAGGGCTCCAGCCAGAGAGGGGCAAGGCTCCATGTGTGAGGGAAAGGGCTCCATGTTTGTGGGGCAGGGCTCCAGCCAGTGATGGGCGGGGATCCATGAGGGATGGGCAGGGCTCCATGCAGTCAGGGGCAAGGCTCCATATTTGAGGGGCGGGGCTCCAATTATGAAGGGCAAGGCCCCATGAGTGAGGCGCGGGGTTCCAGGCTTTCAGGGGTGGGGATCCAGTCAGTGCGGGGCGGGGCACTAGGCAGTCATGGCTGGGGCTCCCTGTGTGAGGGGCAGGGCTTCAGGCAGTGAGGGGCGGTGGATGGAGACAGCATCGGAAATATTGCACTAGGAAAAGTAAAAATGTAAATTTGGTAAATTTAGTGACTGTAAGAAAATGGCCCGGGATTATGTCAGGTGCAGTGCGAAGGACTAAATGATGCCAAAACAAAGCTCACAGATATTTCAAAAGCAGCGGAAAAAGTCAAGGAGGAAAACACAACTTAGGGGGCAAGATATGAGGGACATGGCATGAATATTTAAAACAAGAAAAAAGAAAAACAAGAAAAAATCGTTCCCAAAGTCAAAGCCTTCAAAATGCAGGCAGGCCATACGCCAGCAAGTGCAGGCACATGCAGCAAAGCTTGCCAAATCTGATCCCCACTGAAGGCCAAAACAGAAAAGAAGGACCTACAAACACACTGGAACGGAGACTCCATCAAAGGAATTGCAATTGGAGGAGAAAAAAAGGAAATTTGGGAAATCTAGTGACTCTAAGAAAATGGCCCGGGATTATATGAGGTGCAGTGCGAAGGACCAAAAGATGCAAAAATTAAGCTCACAGATGTTGCAAAATCAGGGGAAATAGTCAAGGAGGAAGACACAACTTACGGGGCAAGATATGAGGGACATGGCATGAACAGTTAAACAAAAAACAAAAAAACAAGAAAAAATCTTTCCCAAAGTCAAAGCCATCAAAATGCAGGCAGCCCATACGCCAGCAAGTGCAGACACATGCAGCAAAGCTTGCCAAAATTGATCCCCACTGAAGGCCAAAACCGAAAAGAAGGACCTACAAAGGCGGGGCTCCATGTGTGAGGGGCAGGGCTTCAGGCAGTGAGGGGCGGTGCTCTATGTGTGACGGAAGCGGCTCCATGTGTGTGGGGCAGGGCTCCAGCCAGTGATGGGCGGGGCTCCATGTGGGATGGGCGGGGCTCCATGAGTGAGGGAAGGGGTTCCATGCGTGAGGGGCGGGGTTCCGGGCTGTGAGGGGTGGGGATCCAGTCAGTGAGGGTTGGGGCTCTAGGCAGTGATTGCCGAGGCTCCATGTGTAAGGGTTAGGGCTGCAGCCAGAGAGGGGCAGGGCTCCATGTGTGAGGGAAAAGGCTCCATGTGTGTGGGGCAGGGCTCCAGCCAGTGATGGGCGGGGCTCCATGTGGGATGGGCAGGGCTCCATGCAGTGAGGGATAGGGCTCCATATTTGAGGGGCGGGGCTTCAAATATGAAGGGCAAGGCCCCATGAGTGAAGGCCGGGGTTCCAGGCTTTCAGGGGTGGGGATCCAGTCAGTGAGGGGCGGGGCTCAGGGCAGTGATGGCCGGGGCTCTTTGTGTTAGTGGCAGGGCTCCAGCCAGAGAGGGGCAAGGCTCCATGTGTGAGGGAAAGGGCTCCATGTTTGTGGGGCAGGGCTCCAGCCAGTGATGGGCGGGGATCCATGAGGGATGGGCAGGGCTCCATGCAGTCAGGGGCAAGGCTCCATATTTGAGGGGCGGGGCTCCAATGATGAAGGGCAAGGCCCCATGAGTGAGGCGCGGGGTTCCAGGCTTTCAGGGGTGGGGATCCAGTCAGTGCGGGGCGGGGCACTAGGCAGTCATGGCTGGGGCTCCCTGTGTGAGGGGCAGGGCTTCAGGCAGTGAGGGGCAGTGGATGGAGACAGCATCGGAAATATTGCACTAGGAAAAGTAAAAATGTAAATTTGGTAAATTTAGTGACTGTAAGAAAATGGCCCGGGATTATGTCAGGTGCAGTGCGAAGGACTAAATGATGCCAAAACAAAGCTCACAGATATTTCAAAAGCAGCGGAAAAAGTCAAGGAGGAAAACACAACGTAGGGGGAAAGATATGAGGGACATGGCATGAATATTTAAAACAAGAAAAAAGAAAAACAAGAAAAAATCGTTCCCAAAGTCAAAGCCTTCAAAATGCAGGCAGGCCATACGCCAGCAAGTGCAGGCACATGCAGCAAAGCTTGCCAAATCTGATGCCCACTGAAGGCCAAAACAGAAAAGAAGGGCCTACAAACAGGCTGGAGCGGAGACACCATCAAAGGAATTGTAATTGGAGGAGAAAAAAAGAAAATTTGGGAAATTTAGTGACTGTAAGAAAATGGCCCGGGATAATATCAGGTGCAGTGCGAAGGACCAAAAGATGCCAAAACTAAGCTCACAGATGTTGCAAAAGCAGGGGAAAAAGTCAAGGAGGAAGACACAACTTAGGTGGCAAGATATGAGGACATGGCACGGACACTTCAGAAATCAACCAAAAAATGAAAAAAATCTTTCCCCAAGTCAAAGCCACCAAAAGGCATGGCATGCCATCAAGGGCAGGGAAATGCACCAATGATTCTTCGATTCGTCCCCATTGAAATCACAAGATTTCTTTTCCCTTCCCGATAGGAAATGAAATTTCCTTTCGGGAAGGGAAAAGGAATCTTGTGAATCCCAAAAGAAAGGCTTGCAAACACTCTGGAAAGGTGATAAGTTCAAATGAAATGCAATTGAAAAAAGCAGAAAATCAGTAATTTTAATGTCTTCAAAAAATAGGCTGTGAGGAAATCAGCTGCATTGCAAAGGACCAAAACATGCAAAAAATAGGCTCACAGATGTTGCAAAAGCAGGGGAAAAAGTCAAGGAGGAAGACACAACTTAGGGGGCAAGATATGAGGGACATGGCATGGACACTTCACAAAACAACGAAAAAAAAAAAATTTTCCAAAGTCAAAGCCATCAAAATGCAGGCAGGCCATACACCAGCAAGTCCAGGCACATGCAGCAAAGCTTGCCAAAATTCATCCCCACTGAAGGCCCAAACAGAAAAGAAGGACCTACAAACACACTGGAACGGAGACTCCATCAAAGGAATTGCAATTGGAGGAGAAAAAAAGGAAATTTGGGAAATCTAGTTACTCTAAGGAAATGGCCCGGGATTATATGAGGTGCAGTGCGAAGGACCAAAAGATGCAAAAATTAAGCTAAGAGATGTTGCAAAATCAGGGGAAATAGTCAAGGAGGAAGACACAACTTACGGGGCAAGATATGAGGGACATGGCATGAACAGTTAAAGAAAAAAAAAAAAACAAGAAAAAATCTGTCCCAAAGTCAAAGCCATCAAAATGCAGGCAGGCCATGCGCCAGCAAGTGCAGACACATGCAGCAAAGCTTGCCAAAATTGATCCCCACTGAAGGCCAAAACCGAAAAGAAGGACCTACAAAGGCGGGGCTCCATGTGTGAGGGGCAGGGCTTCAGGCAGTGAGGGGCGGTGCTCTATGTGTGACGGAAGCGGCTCCATGTGTGTGGGGCAGGGCTCCAGCCAGTGATGGGCGGGGCTCCATGTGGGATGGGCGGGGCTCCATGAGTGAGGGAAGGGGTTCCACGCGTGAGGGGCGGGGTTCCGGGCTGTGAGGGGTGGGGATCCAGTCAGTGAGGGGTGGGGCTCTAGGCAGTGATTGCCGAGGCTCCATGTGTTAGGGTTAGGGCTGCAGCCAGAGAGGGGCAGGGCTCCATGTGTGAGGGAAAAGGCTCCATGTGTGTGGGGCAGGGCTCCAGCCAGTGATGGGCGGGGCTCCATGTGGGATGGGCAGGGCTCCATGCAGTGAGGGATAGGCCTCAATATTTGAGGGGCGGGGCTTCAAATATGAAGGGCAAGGCCCCATGAGTGAAGGCCGGGGTTCCAGGCTTTCAGGGGTGGGGATCCAGTCAGTGCGGGGCGGGGCACTAGGCAGTCATGGCTGGGGCTCCCTGTGTGAGGGGCAGGGCTTCAGGCAGTGAGGGGCGGTGGATGGAGACAGCATCGGAAATATTGCACTAGGAAAAGTAAAAATGTAAATTTGGTAAATTTAGTGACTGTAAGAAAATGGCCCGGGATTATGTCAGGTGCAGTGCGAAGGACTAAATGATGCCAAAACAAAGCTCACAGATATTTCAAAAGCAGGGGAAAAAGTCAAGGAGGAAAACACAACTTAGGGGGCAAGATATGAGGGACATGGCATGAATATTTAAAACAAGAAAAAGGGAAAACAAGAAAAAATCGTTCCCAAAGTCAAAGCCTTCAAAATGCAGGCAGGCCATACGCCAGCAAGTGCAGGCATATGCAGCAAAGCTTGCCAAATCTGATGCCCACTGAAGGCCAAAACAGAAAATAAGGGCTTACAAACAGGCTGGAGCGGAGACACCATCAAAGGAATTGTAATTGGAGGAGAAAAAAAGAAAATTTGGGAAATGTAGTGACTGTAAGAAAATGGCCCGGGATAATATCAGGTGCAGTGCGAAGGACCAAAAGATGCAAAAACTAAGCTCACAGATGTTGCAAAAGCAGGGGAAAAAGTCAAGGAGGAAGACACAACTTAGGTGGCAAGATATGAGGACATGGCATGGACACTTCAGAAATCAACCAAAAAATGAAAAAAATCTTTCCCCAAGTCAAAGCCACCAAAAGGCATGTCATGCCATCAAGGGCAGGGAAATGCACCAATGATTCTTCGATTCGTCCCCATTGAAATCACAAGATTTCTTTTCCCTTCCCGAAAGGAAATGAAATTTCCTTTCGGGAAGGGAAAAGGAATCTTGTGAATCCCAAAAGAAAGGCTTGCAAACACTCTGGAAAGGAGATAAGTTCAAATGAAATGCAATTGAAAAAAGCAGAAAATCAGTAATTTAATGTCTTCAAAAAATAGGCTGTGAGGAAATCAGCTGCATTGCAAAGGACCAAAACATGCAAAAAATAGGCTCACAGATGTTGCAAAAGCAGGGGAAAAAGTCAAGGAGGAAGACACAACTTAGGGGGCAAGATATGAGGGACATGGCATGGACACTTCACAAAGCAACGAAAAAACAAAAATTTTTCCAAAGTCAAAGCCATCAAAATGCAGGCAGGCCACACACCAGCAAGTCCAGGCACATGCAGCAAAGCTTGCCAAAATTGATCCCCACTGAAGGCCCAAACAGAAAAGAAGGACCTACAAACACACTGGAACGGAGACTCCATCAAAGGAATTGCAATTGGAGGAGAAAAAAAGGAAATTTGGGAAATCTAGTTACTCTAAGAAAATGGCCCGGGATTATATGAGGTGTAGTGCGAAGGACCAAAAGATGCAAAAATTAAGCTCACAGATGTTGCAAAATCAGGGGAAATAGTCAAGGAGGAAGACACAACTTACGGGGCAAGATATGAGGGACATGGCATGAACAGTTAAACAAAAAACAAAAAAACAAGAAAAAATCTTTCCCAAAGTCAAAGCCATCAAAATGCAGGCAGGCCATATGCCAGCAAGTGCAGACACATGCAGCAAAGCTTGCCAAATCTGATGCCCACTGAAGGCCAAAACAGAAAATAAGGGCCTACAAACAGGCTGGAGCGGAGACACCATCAAAGGAATTGTAATTGGAGGAGAAAAAAAGAAAATTTGGGAAATGTAGTGACTGTAAGAAAATGGCCCGGGATAATATCAGGTGCAGTGCGAAGGACCAAAAGATGCAAAAACTAAGCTCACAGATGTTGCAAAAGCAGGGGAAAAAGTCAAGGAGGAAGACACAACTTAGGTGGCAAGATATGAGGACATGGCATGGACACTTCAGAAATCAACCAAAAAATGAAAAAAATCTTTCCCCAAGTCAAAGCCACCAAAAGGCATGGCATGCCATCAATGGCAGGGAAATGCACCAATAATTCTTCGATTCGTCCCCATTGAAATCACAAGATTCCTTTTCCCTTCCCGAAAGGAAATGAAATTTCCTTTCGGGAAGGGAAAAGGAATCTTGTGAATCCCAAAAGAAAGGCTTGCAAACACTCTGGAAAGGAGATAAGTTCAAATGAAATGCAATTGAAAAAAGCAGAAAATCAGT
The DNA here is from genome assembly GCA_021963965.1 of Artemisiospiza belli. Classification (NCBI taxonomy): domain Eukaryota; kingdom Metazoa; phylum Chordata; class Aves; order Passeriformes; family Passerellidae; genus Artemisiospiza; species Artemisiospiza belli. Next base: position 189,182 of record JAKDEW010000214.1, on the reverse strand, counting down.
AATTTTAATGTCTTCAAAAAATAGGCTGTGAGGAAATCAGCTGCATTGCAAAGGACCAAAACATGCAAAAAATAGGCTCACAGATGTTGCAAAAGCAGGGGAAAAAGTCAAGGAGGAAGACACAACTTAGGGGGCAAGATATGAGGGACATGGCATGGACACTTCACAAAGCAACGAAAAAACAAAAATTATTCCAAAGTCAAAGCCATCAAAATGCAGGCAGGCCACACACCAGCAAGTCCAGGCACATGCAGCAAAGCTTGCCAAAATTCATCCCCACTGAAGGCCCAAATAGAAAAGAAGGACCTACAAACACACTGGAACGGAGACTCCATCAAAGGAATTGCAATTGGAGGAGAAAAAAAGGAAATTTGGGAAATCTAGTTACTCTAAGAAAATGGCCCGGGATTATATGAGGTGTAGTGCGAAGGACCAAAAGATGCAAAAATTAAGATCACAGATGTTGCAAAATCAGGGGAAATAGTCAAGGAGGAAGACACAACTTACGGGGCAAGATATGAGGGACATGGCATGAACAGTTAAACAAAAAACAAAAAAACAAGAAAAAATCTTTCCCAAAGTCAAAGCCATCAAAATGCAGGCAGGCCATATGCCAGCAAGTGCAGACACATGCAGCAAAGCTTGCCAAAATTGATCCCCACTGAAGGCCAAAACCGAAAAGAAGGACCTAAAAAGGCGGGGCTCCATGTGTGAGGGGCAGGGCTTCAGGCAGTGAGGGGCGGTGCTCTATGTGTGACGGAAGCGGCTCCATGTGTGTGGGGCAGGGCTCCAGCCAGTGATGGGCGGGGCTCCATGTGGCATGGGCAGGGCTCCATGAGTGAGGGAAGGGGTTCCATGCGTGAGGGGCGGGGTTCCGGGCTGTGAGGGGTGGGGATCCAGTCAGTGAGGGGTGGGGCTCTAGGCAGTGATTTCCGAGGCTCCATGTGTTAGGGTTAGGGCTGCAGCCAGAGAGGGGCAGGGCTCCATGTGTGAGGGAAAAGGCTCCATGTGTGTGGGGCAGGGCTCCAGCCAGTGATGGGCGGGGCTCCATGTGGGATGGGCAGGGCTCCATGCAGTGAGGGATAGGGCTCCATATTTGAGGGGCGGGGCTTCAAATATGAAGGGCAAGGCCCCATGAGTGAAGGCCGGGGTTCCAGGCTTTCAGGGGTGGGGATCCAGTCAGTGAGGGGCGGGGCTCAGGGCAGTGATGGCCGGGGCTCTTTGTGTTAGTGGCAGGGCTCCAGCCAGAGAGGGGCAAGGCTCCATGTGTGAGGGAAAGGGCTCCATGTTTGTGGGGCAGGGCTCCAGCCAGTGATGGGCGGGGATCCATGAGGGATGGGCAGGGCTCCATGCAGTCAGGGGCAAGGCTCCATATTTGAGGGGCGGGGCTCCAATTATGAAGGGCAAGGCCCCATGAGTGAGGCGCGGGGTTCCAGGCTTTCAGGGGTGGGGATCCAGTCAGTGCGGGGCGGGGCACTAGGCAGTCATGGCTGGGGCTCCCTGTGTGAGGGGCAGGGCTTCAGGCAGTGAGGGGCGGTGGATGGAGACAGCATCGGAAATATTGCACTAGGAAAAGTAAAAATGTAAATTTGGTAAATTTAGTGACTGTAAGAAAATGGCCCGGGATTATGTCAGGTGCAGTGCGAAGGACTAAATGATGCCAAAACAAAGCTCACAGATATTTCAAAAGCAGCGGAAAAAGTCAAGGAGGAAAACACAACTTAGGGGGCAAGATATGAGGGACATGGCATGAATATTTAAAACAAGAAAAAAGAAAAACAAGAAAAAATCGTTCCCAAAGTCAAAGCCTTCAAAATGCAGGCAGGCCATACGCCAGCAAGTGCAGGCACATGCAGCAAAGCTTGCCAAATCTGATGCCCACTGAAGGCAAAAACAGAAAAGAAGGGCCTACAAACAGGCTGGAGCGGAGACACCATCAAAGGAATTGTAATTGGAGGAGAAAAAAAGAAAATTTGGGAAATTTAGTGACTGTAAGAAAATGGCCCAGGATAATATCAGGTGCAGTGCGAAGGACCAAAAGATGCCAAAACTAAGCTCACAGATGTTGCAAAAGCAGGGGAAAAAGTCAAGGAGGAAGACACAACTTAGGTGGCAAGATATGAGGACATGGCATGGACACTTCAGAAATCAACCAAAAAATGAAAAAAATCTTTCCCCAAGTCAAAGCCACCAAAAGGCATGGCATGCCATCAAGGGCAGGGAAATGCACCAATGATTCTTCGATTCGTCCCCATTGAAATCACAAGATTTCTTTTCCCTTCCCGAAAGGAAATGGAATTTCCTTTCGGGAAGGGAAAAGGAATCTTGTGAATCCCAAAAGAAAGGCTTGCAAACACTCTGGAAAGGAGATAAGTTCAAATGAAATGCAATTGAAAAAAGCAGAAAATCAGTAATTTTAATGTCTTCAAAAAATAGGCTGTGAGGAAATCAGCTGCATTGCAAAGGACCAAAACATGCAAAAAATAGGCTCACAGATGTTGCAAAAGCAGGGGAAAAAGTCAAGGAGGAAGACACAACTTAGGGGGCAAGATATGAGGGACATGGCATGGACACTTCACAAAGCAACGAAAAAAAAAAATTTTTCCAAAGTCAAAGCCATCAAAATGCAGGCAGGCCATACACCAGCAAGTCCAGGCACATGCAGCAAAGCTTGCCAAAATTGATCCCCACTGAAGGCCCAAACAGAAAAGAAGGACCTACAAACACACTGGAACGGAGACTCCATCAAAGGAATTGCAATTGGAGGAGAAAAAAAGGAAATTTGGGAAATCTAGTGAGTCTAAGAAAATGGCCCGGGATTATATGAGGTGCAGTGCGAAGGACCAAAAGATGCAAAAATTAAGCTAAGAGATGTTGCAAAATCAGGGGAAATAGTCAAGGAGGAAGACACAACTTACGGGGCAAGATATGAGGGACATGGCATGAACAGTTAAACAAAACAAAAAAAACCAAGAAAAAATCTTTCCCAAAGTCAAAGCCATCAAAATGCAGGCAGGCCATACGCCAGCAAGTGCAGACACATGCAGCAAAGCTTGCCAAAATTGATCCCCACTGAAGGCCAAAACCGAAAAGAAGGACCTACAAAGGCGGGGCTCCATGTGTGAGGGGCAGGGCTTCAGGCAGTGAGGGGCAGTGCTCTATGTGTGACGGAAGCGGCTCCATGTGTGTGGGGCAGGGCTCCAGCCAGTGATGGGCGGGGCTCCATGTGGGATGGGCAGGGCTCCATGAGTGAGGGAAGGGGTTCCATGCGTGAGGGGCAGGGTTCCGGGCTGTGAGGGGTGGGGATCCAGTCAGTGAGGGGTGGGGCTCTAGGCAGTGATTGCCGAGGCTCCATGTGTTAGGGTTAGGGCTGCAGCCAGAGAGGGGCAGGGCTCCATGTGTGAGGGAAAAGGCTCCATGTGTGTGGGGCAGGGCTCCAGGCAGTGATGGGCGGGGCTCCATGTGGGATGGGCAGGGCTCCATGCAGTGAGGGATAGGGCTCCATATTTGAGGGGCGGGGCTTCAACTATGAAGGGCAAGGCCCCATGAGTGAAGGCCGGGGTTCCAGGCTTTCAGGGTTGGGGATCCAGTCAGTGAGGGGCGGGGCTCAGGGCAGTGATGGCCGGGGCTCTTTGTGTTAGTGGCAGGGCTCCAGCCAGAGAGGGGCAAGGCTCCATGTGTGAGGGAAAGGGCTCCATGTGTGTGGGGCAGGGCTCCAGCCAGTGATGGGCGGGGATCCATGAGGGATGGGCAGGGCTCCATGCAGTCAGGGGCAAGGCTCCATATTTGAGGGGCGGGGCTCCAATTATGAAGGGCAAGGCCCCATGAGTGAGGCGCGGGGTTCCAGGCTTTCAGGGGTGGGGATCCAGTCAGTGCGGGGCGGGGCACTAGGCAGTCATGGCTGGGGCTCCCTGTGTGAGGGGCAGGGCTTCAGGCAGTGAGGGGCGGTGGATGGAGACAGCATCGGAAATATTGCACTAGGAAAAGTAAAAATGTAAATTTGGTAAATTTAGTGACTGTAAGAAAATGGCCCGGGATTATGTCAGGTGCAGTGCGAAGGACTAAATGATGCCAAAACAAAGCTCACAGATATTTCAAAAGCAGCGGAAAAAGTCAAGGAGGAAAACACAACTTAGGGGGCAAGATATGAGGGACATGGCATGAATATTTAAAACAAGAAAAAAGATAAACAAGAAAAAATCGTTCCCAAAGTCAAAGCCTTCAAAATGCAGGCAGGCCATACGCCAGCAAGTGCAGGCACATGCAGCAAAGCTTGCCAAATCTGATGCCCACTGAAGGCCAAAACAGAAAAGAAGGGCCTACAAACAGGCTGGAGCGGAGACACCATCAAAGGAATTGTAATTGGAGGAGAAAAAAAGAAAATTTGGGAAATTTAGTGACTGTAAGAAAATGGCCCGGGATAATATCAGGTGCAGTGCGAAGGACCAAAAGATGCCAAAACTAAGCTCACAGATGTTGCAAAAGCAGGGGAAAAAGTCAAGGAGGAAGACACAACTTAGGTGGCAAGATATGAGGACATGGCATGGACACTTCAGAAATCAACCAAAAAATGAAAAAAATCTTTCCCCAAGTCAAAGCCACCAAAAGGCATGGCATGCCATCAAGGGCAGGGAAATGCACCAATGATTCTTCGATTCGTCCCCATTGAAATCACAAGATTTCTTTTCCCTTCCCGAAAGGAAATGAAATTTCCTTTCGGGAAGGGAAAAGGAATCTTGTGAATCCCAAAAGAAAGGCTTGCAAACACTCTGGAAAGGAGATAAGTTCAAATGAAATGCAATTGAAAAAAGCAGAAAATCAGTAATTTTAATGTCTTCAAAAAATAGGCTGTGAGGAAATCAGCTGCATTGCAAAGGACCAAAACATGCAAAAAATAGGCTCACAGATGTTGCAAAAGCAGGGGAAAAAGTCAAGGAGGAAGACACAACTTAGGGGGCAAGATATGAGGGACATGGCATGGACACTTCACAAAACAACGAAAAAAAAAAACTTTTTCCAAAGTCAAAGCCATCAAAATGCAGGCAGGCCATACACCAGCAAGTCCAGGCACATGCAGCAAAGCTTGCCAAAATTCATCCCCACTGAAGGCCCAAACAGAAAAGAAGGACCTACAAACACACTGGAACGGAGACTCCATCAAAGGAACTGCAATTGGAGGAGAAAAAAAGGAAATTTGGGAAATCTAATTACTCTAAGAAAATGGCCCGGGATTATATGAGGTGTAGTGCGAAGGACCAAAAGATGCAAAAATTAAGCTAAGAGATGTTGCAAAATCAGGGGAAATAGTCAAGGAGGAAGACACAACTTACGGGGCAAGATATGAGGGACATGGCATGAACAGTTAAACAAAAAAAAAAAACCAAGAAAAAATCTTTCCCAAAGTCAAAGCCATCAAAATGCAGGCAGGCCATACGCCAGCAAGTGCAGACACATGCAGCAAAGCTTGCCAAAATTGATCCCCACTGAAGGCCAAAACCGAAAAGAAGGACCTACAAAGGCGGGGCTCCATGTGTGAGGGGCAGGGCTTCAGGCAGTGAGGGGCGGTGCTCTATGTGTGACGGAAGCGGCTCCATGTGTGTGGGGCAGGGCTCCAGCCAGTGATGGGCGGGGCTCCATGTGGGATGGGCAGGGCTCCATGAGTGAGGGAAGGGGTTCCATGTGTGAGGGGCGGGGTTCCGGGCTGTGAGGGGTGGGGATCCAGTCAGTGAGGGGTGGGGCTCTAGGCAGTGATTGCCGAGGCTCCATGTGTTAGGGTTAGGGCTGCAGCCAGAGAGGGGCAGGGCTCCATGTGTGAGGGAAAAGGCTCCATGTGTGTGGGGCAGGGCTCCAGGCAGTGATGGGCGGGGCTCCATGTGGGATGGGCAGGGCTCCATGCAGTGAGGGATAGGGCTCCATATTTGAGGGGCGGGGCTTCAACTATGAAGGGCAAGGCCCCATGAGTGAAGGCCGGGGTTCCAGGCTTTCAGGGGTGGGGATCCAGTCAGTGAGGGGCGGGGCTCAGGGCAGTGATGGCCGGGGCTCTTTGTGTTAGTGGCAGGGCTCCAGCCAGAGAGGGGCAAGGCTCCATGTGTGAGGGAAAGGGCTCCATGTTTGTGGGGCAGGGCTCCAGCCAGTGATGGGCGGGGATCCATGAGGGATGGGCAGGGCTCCATGCAGTCAGGGGCAAGGCTCCATATTTGAGGGGCGGGGCTCCAATTATGAAGGGCAAAGCCCCATGAGTGAGGCGCGGGGTTCCAGGCTTTCAGGGGTGGGGATCCAGTCAGTGCGGGGCGGGGCACTAGGCAGTCATGGCTGGGGCTCCCTGTGTGAGGGGCAGGGCTTCAGGCAGTGAGGGGCGGTGGATGGAGACAGCATCGGAAATATTGCACTAGGAAAAGTAAAAATGTAAATTTGGTAAATTTAGTGACTGTAAGAAAATGGCCCGGGATTATGTCAGGTGCAGTGCGAAGGACTAAATGATGCCAAAACAAAGCTCACAGATATTTCAAAAGCAGCGGAAAAAGTCAAGGAGGAAAACCCAACTTAGGGGGCAAGATATGAGGGACATGGCATGAATATTTAAAACAAGAAAAAAGATAAACAAGAAAAAATCGTTCCCAAAGTCAAAGCCTTCAAAATGCAGGCAGGCCATACGCCAGCAAGTGCAGGCACATGCAGCAAAGCTTGCCAAATCTGATGCCCACTGAAGGCCAAAACAGAAAAGAAGGGCCTACAAACAGGCTGGAGCGGAGACACCATCAAAGGAATTGTAATTGGAGGAGAAAAAAAGAAAATTTGGGAAATTTAGTGACTGTAAGAAAATGGCCCGGGATAATATCAGGTGCAGTGCGAAGGACCAAAAGGTGCCAAAACTAAGCTCACAGATGTTGCAAAAGCAGGGGAAAAAGTCAAGGAGGAAGACACAACTTAGGTGGCAAGATATGAGGACATGGCATGGACACTTCAGAAATCAACCAAAAAATGAAAAAAATCTTTCCCCAAGTCAAAGCCACCAAAAGGCATGGCATGCCATCAAGGGCAGGGAAATGCACCAATGATTCTTCGATTCGTCCCCATTGAAATCACAAGATTCCTTTTCCCTTCCCGAAAGGAAATGGAATTTCCTTTCGGGAAGGGAAAAGGAATCTTGTGAATCCCAAAAGAAAGGCTTGCAAACACTCTGGAAAGGAGATAAGTTCAAATGAAATGCAATTGAAAAAAGCAGAAAATCAGTAATTTTAATGTCTTCAAAAAATAGGCTGTGAGGAAATCAGCTGCATTGCAAAGGACCAAAACATGCAAAAAATAGGCTCACAGATGTTGCAAAAGCAGGGGAAAAAGTCAAGGAGGAAGACACAACTTAGGGGGCAAGATATGAGGGACATGGCATGGACACTTCACAAAGCAACGAAAAAAAAAAATTTTTCCAAAGTCAAAGCCATCAAAATGCAGGCAGGCCATACACCAGCAAGTCCAGGCACATGCAGCAAAGCTTGCCAAAATTGATCCCCACTGAAGGCCCAAACAGAAAAGAAGGACCTACAAACACACTGGAACGGAGACTCCATCAAAGGAATTGCAATTGGAGGAGAAAAATGGAAATTTGGGAAATCTAATTACTCTAAGAAAATGGCCCGGGATTATATGAGGTGTAGTGCGAAGGACCAAAAGATGCAAAAATTAAGCTAAGAGATGTTGCAAAATCAGGGGAAATAGTCAAGGAGGAAGACACAACTTACGGGGCAAGATATGAGGGACATGGCATGAACAGTTAAACAAAAAAAAAAACCAAGAAAAAATCTTTCCGAAAGTCAAAGCCATCAAAATGCAGGCAGGCCATACGCCAGCAAGTGCAGACACATGCAGCAAAGCTTGCCAAAATTGATCCCCACTGAAGGCCAAAACCGAAAAGAAGGACCTACAAAGGCGGGGCTCCATGTGTGAGGGGCAGGGCTTCAGGCAGTGAGGGGCGGTGCTCTATGTGTGACGGAAGCGGCTCCATGTGTGTGGGGCAGGGCTCCAGCCAGTGATGGGCGGGGCTCCATGTGGGATGGGCAGAGCTCCATGAGTGAGGGAAGGGGTTCCATGTGTGAGGGGCGGGGTTCCGGGCTGTGAGGGGTGGGGATCCAGTCAGTGAGGGGTGGGGCTCTAGGCAGTGATTGCCGAGGCTCCATGTGTAAGGGTTAGGGCTGCAGCCAGAGAGGGGCAGGGCTCCATGTGTGAGGGAAAAGGCTCCATGTGTGTGGGGCAGGGCTCCAGGCAGTGATGGGCGGGGCTCCATGTGGGATGGGCAGGGCTCCATGCAGTGAGGGATAGGGCTCCATATTTGAGGGGCGGGGCTTCAACTATGAAGGGCAAGGCCCCATGAGTGAAGGCCGGGGTTCCAGGCTTTCAGGGGTGGGGATCCAGTCAGTGAGGGGCGGGGCTCAGGGCAGTGATGGCCGGGGCTCTTTGTGTTAGTGGCAGGGCTCCAGCCAGAGAGGGGCAAGGCTCCATGTGTGAGGGAAAGGGCTCCATGTTTGTGGGGCAGGGCTCCAGCCAGTGATGGGCGGGGATCCATGAGGGATGGGCAGGGCTCCATGCAGTCAGGGGCAAGGCTCCATATTTGAGGGGCGGGGCTCCAATTATGAAGGGCAAAGCCCCATGAGTGAGGCGCGGGGTTCCAGGCTTTCAGGGGTGGGGATCCAGTCAGTGCGGGGCGGGGCACTAGGCAGTCATGGCTGGGGCTCCCTGTGTGAGGGGCAGGGCTTCAGGCAGTGAGGGGCGGTGGATGGAGACAGCATCGGAAATATTGCACTAGGAAAAGTAAAAATGTAAATTTGGTAAATTTAGTGACTGTAAGAAAATGGCCCGGGATTATGTCAGGTGCAGTGCGAAGGACTAAATGATGCCAAAACAAAGCTCACAGATATTTCAAAAGCAGCGGAAAAAGTCAAGGAGGAAGACACAACTTAGGGGGCAAGATATGAGGGACATGGCATGAATATTTAAAACAAGAAAAAAGAAAAACAAGAAAAAATCGTTCCCAAAGTCAAAGCCTTCAAAATGCAGGCAGGCCATACGCCAGCAAGTGCAGGCACATGCAGCAAAGCTTGCCAAATCTGATCCCCACTGAAGGCCAAAACAGAAAATAAGGGCCTACAAACAGGCTGGAGCGGAGACACCATCAAAGGAATTGTAATTGGAGGAGAAAAAAAGAAAATTTGGGAAATTTAGTGACTGTAAGAAAATGGCCAGGGATAATATCAGGTGCAGTGCGAAGGACCAAAAGATGCCAAAACTAAGCTCACAGATTTTGCAAAAGCAGGGGAAAAAGTCAAGGAGGAAGACACAACTTAGGTGGCAAGATATGAGGACATGGCATGGACACTTCAGAAAACAACCAAAAAAAGAAAAAAATCTTTCCCCAAGTCAAAGCCACCAAAAGGCATGGCATGCCATCAAGGGCAGGGAAATGCACCAATGATTCTTCGATTCGTCCCCATTGAAATCACAAGATTTCTTTTCCCTTCCCGAAAGGAAATGAAATTTCCTTTCGGGAAGGGAAAAGGAATCTTGTGAATCCCAAAAGAAAGGCTTGCAAACACTCTGGAAAGGAGATAAGTTCAAATGAAATGCAATTGAAAAAAGCAGAAAATCAGTAATTTTAATGTCTTCAAAAAATAGGCTGTGAGGAAATCAGCTGCATTGCAAAGGACCAAAACATGCAAAAAATAGGCTCACAGATGTTGCAAAAGCAGGGGAAAAAGTCAAGGAGGAAGACACAACTTAGGGGGCAAGATATGAGGGACATGGCATGGACACTTCACAAAACAACGAAAAAAAAAAATTTTTCCAAAGTCAAAGCCATCAAAATGCAGGCAGGCCATACACCAGCAAGTCCAGGCACATGCAGCAAAGCTTGCCAAAATTCATCCCCACTGAAGGCCCAAACAGAAAAGAAGGACCTACAAACACACTGGAATGGAGACAGCATCAAAGGAATTGCAATTGGAGGAGAAAAAAAGGAAATTTGGGAAATCTAGTTACTCTAAGAAAATGGCCCGGGATTATATGAGGTGTAGTGCGAAGGACCAAAAGATGCAAAAATTAAGCTAAGAGATGTTGCAAAATCAGGGGAAATAGTCAAGGAGGAAGACACAACTTACGGGGCAAGATATGAGGGACATGGCATGAACAGTTAAACAAAAAAAAAAAACCAAGAAAAAATCTTTCCCAAAGTCAAAGCCATCAAAATGCAGGCAGGCCATACGCCAGCAAGTGCAGACACATGCAGCAAAGCTTGCCAAAATTGATCCCCACTGAAGGCCAAAACCGAAAAGAAGGACCTACAAAGGCGGGGCTCCATGTGTGAGGGGCAGGGCTTCAGGCAGTGAGGGGCGGTGCTCTATGTGTGACGGAAGCAGCTCCATGTGTGTGGGGCAGGGCTCCAGCCAGTGATGGGCGGGGCTCCATGTGGGATGGGCAGGGCTCCATGAGTGAGGGAAGGGGTTCCATGTGTGAGGGGCGGGGTTCCGGGCTGTGAGGGGTGGGGATCCAGTCAGTGAGGGGTGGGGCTCTAGGCAGTGATTGCCGAGGCTCCATGTGTTAGGGTTAGGGCTGCAGCCAGAGAGGGGCAGGGCTCCATGTGTGAGGGAAAAGGCTCCATGTGTGTGGGGCAGGGCTCCAGGCAGTGATGGGCGGGGCTCCATGTGGGATGGGCAGGGCTCCATGCAGTGAGGGATAGGGCTCCATATTTGAGGGGCGGGGCTTCAACTATGAAGGGCAAGGCCCCATGAGTGAAGGCCGGGGTTCCAGGCTTTCAGGGGTGGGGATCCAGTCAGTGAGGGGCGGGGCTCAGGGCAGTGATGGCCGGGGCTCTTTGTGTTAGTGGCAGGGCTCCAGCCAGAGAGGGGCAAGGCTCCATGTGTGAGGGAAAGGGCTCCATGTGTGTGGGGCAAGGCTCCAGCCAGTGATGGGCGGGGATCCATGAGGGATGGGCCGGGCTCCATGCAGTCAGGGGCAAGGCTCCATATTTGAGGGGCGGGGCTCCAATTATGAAGGGCAAAGCCCCATGAGTGAGGCGCGGGGTTCCAGGCTTTCAGGGGTGGGGATCCAGTCAGTGCGGGGCGGGGCACTAGGCAGTCATGGCTGGGGCTCCCTGTGTGAGGGGCAGGGCTTCAGGCAGTGAGGGGCGGTGGATGGAGACAGCATCGGAAATATTGCACTAGGAAAAGTAAAAATGTAAATTTGGTAAATTTAGTGACTGTAAGAAAATGGCCCGGGATTATGTCAGGTGCAGTGCGAAGGACTAAATGATGCCAAAACAAAGCTCACAGATATTTCAAAAGCAGGGGAAAAAGTCAAGGAGGAAAACACAACTTAGGGGGCAAGATATGAGGGACATGGCATGAATATTTAAAACAAGAAAAAAGATAAACAAGAAAAAATCGTTCCCAAAGTCAAAGCCTTCAAAATGCAGGCAGGCCATACGCCACCAAGGGCAGGCACATGCAGCAAAGCTTGCCAAATCTGATGCCCACTGAAGGCCAAAACAGAAAAGAAGGGCCTACAAACAGGCTGGAGCGGAGACACCATCAAAGGAATTGTAATTGGAGGAGAAAAAAAGAAAATTTGGGAAATTTAGTGACTGTAAGAAAATGGCCCGGGATAATATCAGGTGCAGTGCGAAGGACCAAAAGATGCCAAAACTAAGCTCACAGATGTTGCAAAAGCAGGGGAAAAAGTCAAGGAGGAAGACACAACTTAGGTGGCAAGATATGAGGACATGGCACGGACACTTCAGAAATCAACCAAAAAATGAAAAAAATCTTTCCCCAAGTCAAAGCCACCAAAAGGCATGGCATGCCATCAAGGGCAGGGAAATGCACCAATGATTCTTCGATTCGTCCCCATTGAAATCACAAGATTTCTTTTCCCTTCCCGAAAGGAAATGAAATTTCCTTTCGGGAAGGGAAAAGGAATCTTGTGAATCCCAAAAGAAAGGCTTGCAAACACTCTGGAAAGGAGATAAGTTCAAATGAAATGCAATTGAAAAAAGCAGAAAATCAGTAATTTTAATGTCTTCAAAAAATAGGCTGTGAGGAAATCAGCTGCATTGCAAAGGACCAAAACATGCAAAAAATAGGCTCACAGATGTTGCAAAAGCAGGGGAAAAAGTCAAGGAGGAAGAAACAACTTAGGGGGCAAGATATGAGGGACATGGCATGGACACTTCACAAAACAACGAAAAAAAAAACTTTTTCCAAAGTCAAAGCCATCAAAATGCAGGCAGGCCATACACCAGCAAGTGCAGGCACATGCAGCAAAGCTTGCCAAACTTCATCCCCACTGAAGGCCCAAACAGAAAAGAAGGACCTACAAACACACTGGAACGGAGACTCCATCAAAGGAATTGCAATTGGAGGAGAAAAAAAGGAAATTTGAGAAATCTAGTTACTCTAAGAAAATGGCCCGGGATTATATGAGGTGCAGTGCGAAGGACCAAAAGATGCAAAAATTAAGCTAAGAGATGTTGCAAAATCAGGGGAAATAGTCAAGGAGGAAGACACAACTTACGGGGCAAGATATGAGGGACATGGCATGAACAGTTAAACAAAAAAAAAAAAACAAGAAAAAATCTTTCCCAAAGTCAAAGCCATCAAAATGCAGGCAGGCCATACGCCAGCAAGTGCAGACACATGCAGCAAAGCTTGCCAAAATTGATCCCCACTGAAGGCCAAAACCGAAAAGAAGGACCTACAAAGGCGGGGCTCCATGTGTGAGGGGCAGGGCTTCAGGCAGTGAGGGGCGGTGCTCTATGTGTGACGGAAGCGGCTCCATGTGTGTGGGGCAGGGCTCCAGCCAGTGATGGGCGGGGCTCCATGTGGGATGGGCAGGGCTCCATGAGTGAGGGAAGGGGTTCCATGCGTGAGGGGCGGGGTTCCGGGCTGTGAGGGGTGGGGATCCAGTCAGTGAGGGGTGGGGCTCTAGGCAGTGATTGCCGAGGCTCCATGTGTTAGGGTTAGGGCTGCAGCCAGAGAGGGGCAGGGCTCCATGTGTGAGGGAAAAGGCTCCATGTGTGTGGGGCAGGGCTCCAGGCAGTGATGGGCGGGGCTCCATGTGGGATGGGCAGGGCTCCATGCAGTGAGGGATAGGGCTCCATATTTGAGGGGCGGGGCTTCAACTATGAAGGGCAAGGCCCCATGAGTGAAGGCCGGGGTTCCAGGCTTTCAGGGTTGGGGATCCAGTCAGTGAGGGGCGGGGCTCAGGGCAGTGATGGCCGGGGCTCTTTGTGTTAGTGGCAGGGCTCCAGCCAGAGAGGGGCAAGGCTCCATGTGTGAGGGAAAGGGCTCCATGTGTGTGGGGCAAGGCTCCAGCCAGTGATGGGCGGGGATCCATGAGGGATGGGCCGGGCTCCATGCAGTCAGGGGCAAGGCTCCATATTTGAGGGGCGGGGCTCCAATTATGAAGGGCAAAGCCCCATGAGTGAGGCGCGGGGTTCCAGGCTTTCAGGGGTGGGGATCCAGTCAGTGCGGGGCGGGGCACTAGGCAGTCATGGCTGGGGCTCCCTGTGTGAGGGGCAGGGCTTCAGGCAGTGAGGGGCGGTGGATGGAGACAGCATCGGAAATATTGCACTAGGAAAAGTAAAAATGTAAATTTGGTAAATTTAGTGACTGTAAGAAAATGGCCCGGGATTATGTCAGGTGCAGTGCGAAGGACTAAATGATGCCAAAACAAAGCTCACAGATATTTCAAAAGCAGGGGAAAAAGTCAAGGAGGAAAACACAACTTAGGGGGCAAGATATGAGGGACATGGCATGAATATTTAAAACAAGAAAAAAGATAAACAAGAAAAAATCGTTCCCAAAGTCAAAGCCTTCAAAATGCAGGCAGGCCATACGCCACCAAGGGCAGGCACATGCAGCAAAGCTTGCCAAATCTGATGCCCACTGAAGGCCAAAACAGAAAAGAAGGGCCTACAAACAGGCTGGAGCGGAGACACCATCAAAGGAATTGTAATTGGAGGAGAAAAAAAGAAAATTTGGGAAATTTAGTGACTGTAAGAAAATGGCCCGGGATAATATCAGGTGCAGTGCGAAGGACCAAAAGATGCCAAAACTAAGCTCACAGATGTTGCAAAAGCAGGGGAAAAAGTCAAGGAGGAAGACACAACTTAGGTGGCAAGATATGAGGACATGGCACGGACACTTCAGAAATCAACCAAAAAATGAAAAAAATCTTTCCCCAAGTCAAAGCCACCAAAAGGCATGGCATGCCATCAAGGGCAGGGAAATGCACCAATGATTCTTCGATTCGTCCCCATTGAAATCACAAGATTTCTTTTCCCTTCCCGAAAGGAAATGAAATTTCCTTTCGGGAAGGGAAAAGGAATCTTGTGAATCCCAAAAGAAAGGCTTGCAAACACTCTGGAAAGGAGATAAGTTCAAATGAAATGCAATTGAAAAAAGCAGAAAATCAGTAATTTTAATGTCTTCAAAAAATAGGCTGTGAGGAAATCAGCTGCATTGCAAAGGACCAAAAGGTGCAAAAAATAGGCTCACAGATGTTGCAAAAGCAGGGGAAAAAGTCAAGGAGGAAGAAACAACCTAGGGGGCAAGATATGAGGGACATGGCATGGACACTTCACAAAACAACGAAAAAAAAAACTTTTTCCAAAGTCAAAGCCATCAAAATGCAGGCAGGCCATACACCAGCAAGTGCAGGCACATGCAGCAAAGCTTGCCAAACTTCATCCCCACTGAAGGCCCAAACAGAAAAGAAGGACCTACAAACACACTGGAACGGAGACTCCATCAAAGGAATTGCAATTGGAGGAGAAAAAAAGGAAATTTGAGAAATCTAGTTACTCTAAGAAAATGGCCCGGGATTATATGAGGTGCAGTGCGAAGGACCAAAAGATGCAAAAATTAAGCTAAGAGATGTTGCAAAATCAGGGGAAATAGTCAAGGAGGAAGACACAACTTACGGGGCAAGATATGAGGGACATGGCATGAACAGTTAAACAAAAAAAAAAAACCAAGAAAAAATCTTTCCCAAAGTCAAAGCCATCAAAATGCAGGCAGGCCATACGCCAGCAAGTGCAGACACATGCAGCAAAGCTTGCCAAAATTGATCCCCACTGAAGGCCAAAACCGAAAAGAAGGACCTACAAAGGCGGGGCTCCATGTGTGAGGGGCAGGGCTTCAGGCAGTGAGGGGCGGTGCTCTATGTGTGACGGAAGCGGCTCCATGTGTGTGGGGCAGGGCTCCAGCCAGTGATGGGCGGGGCTCCATGTGGGATGGGCAGGGCTCCATGAGTGAGGGAAGGGGTTCCATGCGTGAGGGGCGGGGTTCCGGGCTGTGAGGGGTGGGGATCCAGTCAGTGAGGGGTGGGGCTCTAGGCAGTGATTGCCGAGGCTCCATGTGTTAGGGTTAGGGCTGCAGCCAGAGAGGGGCAGGGCTCCATGTGTGAGGGAAAAGGCTCCATGTGTGTGGGGCAGGGCTCCAGCCAGTGATGGGCGGGGCTCCATGTGGGATGGGCAGGGCTCCATGCAGTGAGGGATAGGGCTCCATATTTGAGGGGCGGGGCTTCAACTATGAAGGGCAAGGCCCCATGAGTGAAGGCCGGGGTTCCAGGCTTTCAGGGGTGGGGATCCAGTCAGTGAGGGGCGGGGCTCAGGGCAGTGATGGCCGGGGCTCTTTGTGTTAGTGGCAGGGCTCCAGCCAGAGAGGGGCAAGGCTCCATGTGTGAGGGAAAGGGCTCCATGTGTGTGGGGCAAGGCTCCAGCCAGTGATGGGCGGGGATCCATGAGGGATGGGCCGGGCTCCATGCAGTCAGGGGCAAGGCTCCATATTTGAGGGGCGGGGCTCCAATTATGAAGGGCAAAGCCCCATGAGTGAGGCGCGGGGTTCCAGGCTTTCAGGGGTGGGGATCCAGTCAGTGCGGGGCGGGGCACTAGGCAGTCATGGCTGGGGCTCCCTGTGTGAGGGGCAGGGCTTCAGGCAGTGAGGGGCGGTGGATGGAGACAGCATCGGAAATATTGCACTAGGAAAAGTAAAAATGTAAATTTGGTAAATTTAGTGACTGTAAGAAAATGGCCCGGGATTATGTCAGGTGCAGTGCGAAGGACTAAATGATGCCAAAACAAAGCTCACAGATATTTCAAAAGCAGGGGAAAAAGTCAAGGAGGAAAACACAACTTAGGGGGCAAGATATGAGGGACATGGCATGAATATTTAAAACAAGAAAAAAGAAAAACAAGAAAAAATCGTTCCCAAAGTCAAAGCCTTCAAAATGCAGGCAGGCCATACGCCACCAAGGGCAGGCACATGCAGCAAAGCTTGCCAAATCTGATGCCCACTGAAGGCCAAAACAGAAAAGAAGGGCCTACAAACAGGCTGGAGCGGAGACACCATCAAAGGAATTGTAATTGGAGGAGAAAAAAAGAAAATTTGGGAAATTTAGTGACTGTAAGAAAATGGCCCGGGATAATATCAGGTGCAGTGCGAAGGACCAAAAGATGCCAAAACTAAGCTCACAGATGTTGCAAAAGCAGGGGAAAAAGTCAAGGAGGAAGACACAACTTAGGTGGCAAGATATGAGGACATGGCACGGACACTTCAGAAATCAACCAAAAAATGAAAAAAATCTTTCCCCAAGTCAAAGCCACCAAAAGGCATGGCATGCCATCAAGGGCAGGGAAATGCACCAATGATTCTTCGATTCGTCCCCATTGAAATCACAAGATTTCTTTTCCCTTCCCGAAAGGAAATGAAATTTCCTTTCGGGAAGGGAAAAGGAATCTTGTGAATCCCAAAAGAAAGGCTTGCAAACACTCTGGAAAGGAGATAAGTTCAAATGAAATGCAATTGAAAAAAGCAGAAAATCAGTAATTTTAATGTCTTCAAAAAATAGGCTGTGAGGAAATCAGCTGCATTGCAAAGGACCAAAACATGCAAAAAATAGGCTCACAGATGTTGCAAAAGCAGGGGAAAAAGTCAAGGAGGAAGAAACAACTTAGGGGGCAAGATATGAGGGACATGGCATGGACACTTCACAAAACAACGAAAAAAAAAACTTTTTCCAAAGTCAAAGCCATCAAAATGCAGGCAGGCCATACACCAGCAAGTGCAGGCACATGCAGCAAAGCTTGCCAAACTTCATCCCCACTGAAGGCCCAAACAGAAAAGAAGGACCTACAAACACACTGGAACGGAGACTCCATCAAAGGAATTGCAATTGGAGGAGAAAAAAAGGAAATTTGAGAAATCTAGTTACTCTAAGAAAATGGCCCGGGATTATATGAGGTGCAGTGCGAAGGACCAAAAGATGCAAAAATTAAGCTAAGAGATGTTGCAAAATCAGGGGAAATAGTCAAGGAGGAAGACACAACTTACGGGGCAAGATATGAGGGACATGGCATGAACAGTTAAACAAAAAAAAAAAACCAAGAAAAAATCTTTCCCAAAGTCAAAGCCATCAAAATGCAGGCAGGCCATACGCCAGCAAGTGCAGACACATGCAGCAAAGCTTGCCAAAATTGATCCCCACTGAAGGCCAAAACCGAAAAGAAGGACCTACAAAGGCGGGGCTCCATGTGTGAGGGGCAGGGCTTCAGGCAGTGAGGGGCGGTGCTCTATGTGTGACGGAAGCGGCTCCATGTGTGTGGGGCAGGGCTCCAGCCAGTGATGGGCGGGGCTCCATGTGGGATGGGCAGGGCTCCATGAGTGAGGGAAGGGGTTCCATGCGTGAGGGGCGGGGTTCCGGGCTGTGAGGGGTGGGGATCCAGTCAGTGAGGGGTGGGGCTCTAGGCAGTGATTGCCGAGGCTCCATGTGTTAGGGTTAGGGCTGCAGCCAGAGAGGGGCAGGGCTCCATGTGTGAGGGAAAAGGCTCCATGTGTGTGGGGCAGGGCTCCAGCCAGTGATGGGCGGGGCTCCATGTGGGATGGGCAGGGCTCCATGCAGTGAGGGATAGGGCTCCATATTTGAGGGGCGGGGCTTCAACTATGAAGGGCAAGGCCCCATGAGTGAAGGCCGGGGTTCCAGGCTTTCAGGGGTGGGGATCCAGTCAGTGAGGGGCGGGGCTCAGGGCAGTGATGGCCGGGGCTCTTTGTGTTAGTGGCAGGGCTCCAGCCAGAGAGGGGCAAGGCTCCATGTGTGAGGGAAAGGGCTCCATGTTTGTGGGGCAGGGCTCCAGCCAGTGATGGGCGGGGCTCCATGAGGGATGGGCAGGGCTCCATGCAGTCAGGGGCAAGGCTCCATATTTGAGGGGCGGGGCTCCAATTATGAAGGGCAAGGCCCCATGAGTGAGGCGCGGGGTTCCAGGCTTTCAGGGGTGGGGATCCAGTCAGTGCGGGGCGGGGCACTAGGCAGTCATGGCTGGGGCTCCCTGTGTGAGGGGCAGGGCTTCAGGCAGTGAGGGGCGGTGGATGGAGACAGCATCGGAAATATTGCACTAGGAAAAGTAAAAATGTAAATTTGGTAAATTTAGTGACTGTAAGAAAATGGCCCGGGATTATGTCAGGTGCAGTGCGAAGGACTAAATGATGCCAAAACAAAGCTCACAGATATTTCAAAAGCAGGGGAAAAAGTCAAGGAGGAAAACACAACTTAGGGGGCAAGATATGAGGGACATGGCATGAATATTTAAAACAAGAAAAAAGAAAAACAAGAAAAAATCGTTCCCAAAGTCAAAGCCTTCAAAATGCAGGCAGGCCATGCGCCAGCAAGTGCAGGCACATGCAGCAAAGCTTGCCAAATCTGATCCCCACTGAAGGCCAAAACAGAAAAGAAGGGCCTACAAACACGCTGGAGCGGAGACACCATCAAAGGAATTGCAATTGGAGGAGAAAAAAAGAAAATTTGGGAAATGTAGTGACTGTAAGAAAATGGCCCGGGATAATATCAGGTGCAGTGCGAAGGACCAAAAGATGCCAAAACTAAGCTCACAGATGTTGCAAAAGCAGGGGAAAAAGTCAAGGAGGAAGACACAACTTAGGTGGCAAGATATGAGGACATGGCATGGACACTTCAGAAATCAACCAAAAAATGAAAAAAATCTTTCCCCAAGTCAAAGCCACCAGAAGGCATGGCATGCCATCAAGGGCAGGGAAATGCACCAATGATTCTTCGATTCGTCCCCATTGAAATCACAAGATTTCTTTTCCCTTCCCGAAAGGAAATGAAATTTCCTTTCGGGAAGGGAAAAGGAATCTTGTGAATCCCAAAAGAAAGGCTTGCAAACACTCTGGAAAGGAGATAAGTTCAAATGAAATGCAATTGAAAAAAGCAGAAAATCAGTAATTTTAATGTCTTCAAAAAATAGGCTGTGAGGAAATCAGCTGCATTGCAAAGGACCAAAACATGCAAAAAATAGGCTCACAGATGTTGCAAAAGCAGGGGAAAAAGTCAAGGAGGAAGACACAACTTAGGGGGCAAGATATGAGGGACATGGCATGGACACTTCACAAAACAAGGAAAAAAAAAAATTTTTCCAAAGTCAAAGCCATCAAAATGCAGGCAGGCCATACACCAGCAAGTGCAGGCACATGCAGCAAAGCTTGCCAAACTTCATCCCCACTGAAGGCCCAAACAGAAAAGAAGGACCTACAAACACACTGGAACGGAGACTCCATCAAAGGAATTGCAATTGGAGGAGAAAAAAAGGAAATTTGAGAAATCTAGTTACTCTAAGAAAATGGCCCGGGATTATATGAGGTGCAGTGCGAAGGACCAAAAGATGCAAAAATTAAGCTAAGAGATGTTGCAAAATCAGGGGAAATAGTCAAGGAGGAAGACACAACTTACGGGGCAAGATATGAGGGACATGGCATGAACAGTTAAACAAAAAAAAAAAAACAAGAAAAAATCTTTCCCAAAGTCAAAGCCATCAAAATGCAGGCAGGCCATACGCCAGCAAGTGCAGACACATGCAGCAAAGCTTGCCAAAATTGATCCCCACTGAAGGCCAAAACCGAAAAGAAGGACCTACAAAGGCGGGGCTCCATGTGTGAGGGGCAGGGCTTCAGGCAGTGAGGGGCGGTGCTCTATGTGTGACGGAAGCGGCTCCATGTGTGTGGGGCAGGGCTCCAGCCAGTGATGGGCGGGGCTCCATGTGGGATGGGCAGGGCTCCATGAGTGAGGGAAGGGGTTCCATGCGTGAGGGGCGGGGTTCCGGGCTGTGAGGGGTGGGGATCCAGTCAGTGAGGGGTGGGGCTCTAGGCAGTGATTGCCGAGGCTCCATGTGTTAGGGTTAGGGCTGCAGCCAGAGAGGGGCAGGGCTCCATGTGTGAGGGAAAAGGCTCCATGTGTGTGGGGCAGGGCTCCAGGCAGTGATGGGCGGGGCTCCATGTGGGATGGGCAGGGCTCCATGCAGTGAGGGATAGGGCTCCATATTTGAGGGGCGGGGCTTCAACTATGAAGGGCAAGGCCCCATGAGTGAAGGCCGGGGTTCCAGGCTTTCAGGGGTGGGGATCCAGTCAGTGAGGGGCGGGGCTCAGGGCAGTGATGGCCGGGGCTCTTTGTGTTAGTGGCAGGGCTCCAGCCAGAGAGGGGCAAGGCTCCATGTGTGAGGGAAAGGGCTCCATGTTTGTGGGGCAGGGCTCCAGCCAGTGATGGGCGGGGCTCCATGAGGGATGGGCAGGGCTCCATGCAGTCAGGGGCAAGGCTCCATATTTGAGGGGCGGGGCTCCAATTATGAAGGGCAAGGCCCCATGAGTGAGGCGCGGGGTTCCAGGCTTTCAGGGGTGGGGATCCAGTCAGTGCGGGGCGGGGCACTAGGCAGTCATGGCTGGGGCTCCCTGTGTGAGGGGCAGGGCTTCAGGCAGTGAGGGGCGGTGGATGGAGACAGCATCGGAAATATTGCACTAGGAAAAGTAAAAATGTAAATTTGGTAAATTTAGTGACTGTAAGAAAATGGCCCGGGATTATGTCAGGTGCAGTGCGAAGGACTAAATGATGCCAAAACAAAGCTCACAGATATTTCAAAAGCAGCGGAAAAAGTCAAGGAGGAAAACACAACTTAGGGGGCAAGATATGAGGGACATGGCATGAATATTTAAAACAAGAAAAAAGAAAAACAAGAAAAAATCGTTCCCAAAGTCAAAGCCTTCAAAATGCAGGCAGGCCATGCGCCAGCAAGTGCAGGCACATGCAGCAAAGCTTGCCAAATCTGATCCCCACTGAAGGCCAAAACAGAAAAGAAGGGCCTACAAACAGGCTGGAGCGGAGACACCATCAAAGGAATTGTAATTGGAGGAGAAAAAAAGAAAATTTGGGAAATGTAGTGACTGTAAGAAAATGGCCCGGGATAATATCAGGTGCAGTGCGAAGGACCAAAAGATGCCAAAACTAAGCTCACAGATGTTGCAAAAGCAGGGGAAAAAGTCAAGGAGGAAGACACAACTTAGGTGGCAAGATATGAGGACATGGCATGGACACTTCAGAAATCAACCAAAAAATGAAAAAAATCTTTCCCCAAGTCAAAGCCACCAAAAGGCATGGCATGCCATCAAGGGCAGGGAAATGCACCAATGATTCTTCGATTCGTCCCCATTGAAATCACAAGATTTCTTTTCCCTTCCCGAAAGGAAATGAAATTTCCTTTCGGGAAGGGAAAAGGAATCTTGTGAATCCCAAAAGAAAGGCTTGCAAACACTCTGGAAAGGAGATAAGTTCAAATGAAATGCAATTGAAAAAAGCAGAAAATCAGTAATTTTAATGTCTTCAAAAAATAGGCTGTGAGGAAATCAGCTGCATTGCAAAGGACCAAAACATGCAAAAAATAGGCTCACAGATGTTGCAAAAGCAGGGGAAAAAGTCAAGGAGGAAGACACAACTTAGGGGGCAAGATATGAGGGACATGGCATGGACACTTCACAAAACAACGAAAAAAAAAAAATTTTTCCAAAGTCAAAGCCATCAAAATGCAGGCAGGCCATACACCAGCAAGTCCAGGCACATGCAGCAAAGCTTGCCAAAATTCATCCCCACTGAAGGCCCAAACAGAAAAGAAGGACCTACAAACACACTGGAACGGAGACTCCATCAAAGGAATTGCAATTGGAGGAGAAAAAAAGGAAATTTGGGAAATGTAGTTACTCTAAGAAAATGGCCCGGGATTATATGAGGTGCAGTGCGAAGGACCAAAAGATGCAAAAATTAAGCTAAGAGATGTTGCAAAATCAGGGGAAATAGTCAAGGAGGAAGACACAACTTACGGGGCAAGATATGAGGGACATGGCATGAACAGTTAAACAAAAAAAAAAAAACCAAGAAAAAATCTTTCCCAAAGTCAAAGCCATCAAAATGCAGGCAGGCCATACGCCAGCAAGTGCAGACACATGCAGCAAAGCTTGCCAAAATTGATCCCCACTGAAGGCCAAAACCGAAAAGAAGGACCTACAAAGGCGGGGCTCCATGTGTGAGGGGCAGGGCTTCAGGCAGTGAGGGGCGGTGCTCTATGTGTGACGGAAGCGGCTCCATGTGTGTGGGGCAGGGCTCCAGCCAGTGATGGGCGGGGCTCCATGTGGGATGGGCAGGGCTCCATGAGTGAGGGAAGGGGTTCCATGTGTGAGGGGCGGGGTTCCGGGCTGTGAGGGGTGGGGATCCAGTCAGTGAGGGGTGGGGCTCTAGGCAGTGATTGCCGAGGCTCCATGTGTTAGGGTTAGGGCTGCAGCCAGAGAGGGGCAGGGCTCCATGTGTGAGGGAAAAGGCTCCATGTGTGTGGGGCAGGGCTCCAGCCAGTGATGGGCGGGGCTCCATGTGGGATGGGCAGGGCTCCATGCAGTGAGGGATAGGGCTCCATATTTGAGGGGCGGGGCTTCAACTATGAAGGGCAAGGCCCCATGAGTGAAGGCCGGGGTTCCAGGCTTTCAGGGGTGGGGATCCAGTCAGTGAGGGGCGGGGCTCAGGGCAGTGATGGCCAGGGCTCTTTGTGTTAGTGGCAGGGCTCCAGCCAGAGAGGGGCAAGGCTCCATGTGTGAGGGAAAGGGCTCCATGTTTGTGGGGCAGGGCTCCAGCCAGTGATGGGCGGGGATCCATGAGGGATGGGCAGGGCTCCATGCAGTCAGGGGCAAGGCTCCATATTTGAGGGGCGGGGCTCCAATTATGAAGGGCAAGGCCCCATGAGTGAGGCGCGGGGTTCCAGGCTTTCAGGGGTGGGGATCCAGTCAGTGCGGGGCGGGGCACTAGGCAGTCATGGCTGGGGCTCCCTGTGTGAGGGGCAGGGCTTCAGGCAGTGAGGGGCGGTGGATGGAGACAGCATCGGAAATATTGCACTAGGAAAAGTAAAAATGTAAATTTGGTAAATTTAGTGACTGTAAGAAAATGGCCCGGGATTATGTCAGGTGCAGTGCGAAGGACTAAATGATGCCAAAACAAAGCTCACAGATATTTCAAAAGCAGCGGAAAAAGTCAAGGAGGAAAACCCAACTTAGGGGGCAAGATATGAGGGACATGGCATGAATATTTAAAACAAGAAAAAAGAAAAACAAGAAAAAATCGTTCCCAAAGTCAAAGCCTTCAAAATGCAGGCAGGCCATACGCCAGCAAGTGCAGGCACATGCAGCAAAGCTTGCCAAATCTGATCCCCACTGAAGGCCAAAACAGAAAAGAAGGGCCTACAAACAGGCTGGAGCGGAGACACCATCAAAGGAATTGTAATTGGAGGAGAAAAAAAGAAAATTTGGGAAATGTAGTGACTGTAAGAAAATGGCCCGGGATAATATCAGGTGCAGTGCGAAGGACCAAAAGATGCCAAAACTAAGCTCACAGATGTTGCAAAAGCAGGGGAAAAAGTCAAGGAGGAAGACACAACTTAGGTGGCAAGATATGAGGACATGGCATGGACACTTCAGAAATCAACCAAAAAATGAAAAAAATCTTTCCCCAAGTCAAAGCCACCAAAAGGCATGGCATGCCATCAAGGGCAGGGAAATGCACCAATGATTCTTCGATTCGTCCCCATTGAAATCACAAGATTTCTTTTCCCTTCCCGAAAGGAAATGAAATTTCCTTTCGGGAAGGGAAAAGGAATCTTGTGAATCCCAAAAGAAAGGCTTGCAAACACTCTGGAAAGGAGATAAGTTCAAATGAAATGCAATTGAAAAAAGCAGAAAATCAGTAATTTTAATGTCTTCAAAAAATAGGCTGTGAGGAAATCAGCTGCATTGCAAAGGACCAAAACATGCAAAAAATAGGCTCACAGATGTTGCAAAAGCAGGGGAAAAAGTCAAGGAGGAAGACACAACTTAGGGGGCAAGATATGAGGGACATGGCATGGACACTTCACAAAACAACGAAAAAAAAAAATATTTTTCCAAAGTCAAAGCCATCAAAATGCAGGCAGGCCATACACCAGCAAGTCCAGGCACATGCAGCAAAGCTTGCCAAAATTCATCCCCACTGAAGGCCCAAACAGAAAAGAAGGACCTACAAACACACTGGAACGGAGACTCCATCAAAGGAATTGCAATTGGAGGAGAAAAAAAGGAAATTTGGGAAATGTAGTTACTCTAAGAAAATGGCCCGGGATTATATGAGGTGTAGTGCGAAGGACCAAAAGATGCAAAAATTAAGCTAAGAGATGTTGCAAAATCAGGGGAAATAGTCAAGGAGGAAGACACAACTTACGGGGCAAGATATGAGGGACATGGCATGAACAGTTAAACAAAAAAAAAAAACCAAGAAAAAATCTTTCCCAAAGTCAAAGCCATCAAAATGCAGGCAGGCCATACGCCAGCAAGTGCAGACACATGCAGCAAAGCTTGCCAAAATTGATCCCCACTGAAGGCGAAAACCGAAAAGAAGGACCTACAAAGGCGGGGCTCCATGTGTGAGGGGCAGGGCTTCAGGCAGTGAGGGGCGGTGCTCTATGTGTGACGGAAGCGGCTCCATGTGTGTGGGGCAGGGCTCCAGCCAGTGATGGGCGGGGCTCCATGTGGGATGGGCAGGGCTCCATGAGTGAGGGAAGGGGTTCCATGTGTGAGGGGCGGGGTTCCGGGCTGTGAGGGGTGGGGATCCAGTCAGTGAGGGGTGGGGCTCTAGGCAGTGATTGCCGAGGCTCCATGTGTTAGGGTTAGGGCTGCAGCCAGAGAGGGGCAGGGCTCCATGTGTGAGGGAAAAGGCTCCATGTGTGTGGGGCAGGGCTCCAGGCAGTGATGGGCGGGGCTCCATGTGGGATGGGCAGGGCTCCATGCAGTGAGGGATAGGGCTCCATATTTGAGGGGCGGGGCTTCAACTATGAAGGGCAAGGCCCCATGAGTGAAGGCCGGGGTTCCAGGCTTTCAGGGGTGGGGATCCAGTCAGTGAGGGGCGGGGCTCAGGGCAGTGATGGCCGGGGCTCTTTGTGTTAGTGGCAGGGCTCCAGCCAGAGAGGGGCAAGGCTCCATGTGTGAGGGAAAGGGCTCCATGTTTGTGGGGCAGGGCTCCAGCCAGTGATGGGCGGGGATCCATCAGGGATGGGCAGGGCTCCATGCAGTCAGGGGCAAGGCTCCACATTTGAGGGGCGGGGCTCCAATTATGAAGGGCAAAGCCCCATGAGTGAGGCGCGGGGTTCCAGGCTTTCAGGGGTGGGGATCCAGTCAGTGCGGGGCGGGGCACTAGGCAGTCATGGCTGGGGCTCCCTGTGTGAGGGGCAGGGCTTCAGGCAGTGAGGGGCGGTGGATGGAGACAGCATCGGAAATATTGCACTAGGAAAAGTAAAAATGTAAATTTGGTAAATTTAGTGACTGTAAGAAAATGGCCCGGGATTATGTCAGGTGCAGTGCGAAGGACTAAATGATGCCAAAACAAAGCTCACAGATATTTCAAAAGCAGCGGAAAAAGTCAAGGAGGAAAACACAACTTAGGGGGCAAGATATGAGGGACATGGCATGAATATTTAAAACAAGAAAAAAGAAAAACAAGAAAAAATCGTTCCCAAAGTCAAAGCCTTCAAAATGCAGGCAGGCCATGCGCCAGCAAGTGCAGGCACATGCAGCAAAGCTTGCCAAATCTGATCCCCACTGAAGGCCAAAACAGAAAAGAAGGGCCTACAAAAAGGCTGGAGCGGAGACACCATCAAAGGAATTGTAATTGGAGGAGAAAAAAAGAAAATTTGGGAAATTTAGTGACTGTAAGAAAATGGCCCGGGATAATATCAGGTGCAGTGCGAAGGACCAAAAGATGCAAAAACTAAGCTCACAGATGTTGCAAAAGCAGGGGAAAAAGTCAAGGAGGAAGACACAACTTAGCTGGCAAGATATGAGGACATGGCATGGACACTTCAGAAATCAACCAAAAAATGAAAAAAATCTTTCCCCAAGTCAAAGCCACCAAAAGGCATGGCATGCCATCAAGGGCAGGGAAATGCACCAATGATTCTTCGATTCGTCCCCATTGAAATCACAAGATTTCTTTTCCCTTCCCGAAAGGAAATGAAATTTCCTTTCGGGAAGGGAAAAGGAATCTTGTGAATCCCAAAAGAAAGGCTTGCAAACACTCTGGAAAGGAGATAAGTTCAAATGAAATGCAATTGAAAAAAGCAGAAAATCAGTAATTTTAATGTCTTCAAAAAATAGGCTGTGAGGAAATCAGCTGCATTGCAAAGGACCAAAACATGCAAAAAATAGGCTCACAGATGTTGCAAAAGCAGGGGAAAAAGTCAAGGAGGAAGACACAACTTAGGGGGCAAGATATGAGGGACATGGCATGGACACTTCACAAAACAACGAAAAAAAAAAAATTTTTCCAAAGTCAAAGCCATCAAAATGCAGGCAGGCCATACACCAGCAAGTCCAGGCACATGCAGCAAAGCTTGCCAAAATTCATCCCCACTGAAGGCCCAAACAGAAAAGAAGGACCTACAAACACACTGGAACGGAGACTCCATCAAAGGAATTGCAATTGGAGGAGAAAAAAAGGAAATTTGGGAAATCTAGTTACTCTAAGAAAATGGCCCAAGATTATATGAGGTGCAGTGCGAAGGACCAAAAGATGCAAAAATTAAGCTAAGAGATGTTGCAAAATCAGGGGAAATAGTCAAGGAGGAAGACAGAACTTAGGGGGCAAGATATGAGGGACATGGCATGAACAGTTAAACAAAAAAAAAAAGCCAAGACAAAATCTTTCCCAAAGTCAAAGCCATCAAAATGCAGGCAGGCCATACGCCAGCAAGTGCAGACACATGCAGCAAAGCTTGCCAAAATTGATCCCCACTGAAGGCCAAAACCGAAAAGAAGGACCTACAAAGGCGGGGCTCCATGTGTGAGGGGCAGGGCTTCAGGCAGTGAGGGGCGGTGCTCTATGTGTGACGGAAGCGGCTCCATGTGTGTGGGGCAGGGCTCCAGCCAGTGATGGGCGGGGCTCCATGTGGGATGGGCAGGGCTCCATGAGTGAGGGAAGGGGTTCCATGCGTGAGGGGTGGGGTTCCGGGCTGTGAGGGGTGGGGATCCAGTCAGTGAGGGGTGGGGCTCTAGGCAGTGATTGCCGAGGCTCCATGTGTTAGGGTTAGGGCTGCAGCCAGAGAGGGGCAGGGCTCCATGTGTGAGGGAAAAGGCTCCATGTGTGTGGGGCAGGGCTCCAGCCAGTGATGGGCGGGGCTCCATGTGGGATGGGCAGGGCTCCATGCAGTGAGGGATAGGGCTCCATATTTGAGGGGCGGGGCTTCAACTATGAAGGGCAAGGCCCCATGAGTGAAGGCCGGGGTTCCAGGCTTTCAGGGGTGGGGATCCAGTCAGTGAGGGGCGGGGCTCAGGGCAGTGATGGCCGGGGCTCTTTGTGTTAGTGGCAGGGCTCCAGCCAGAGAGGGGCAAGGCTCCATGTGTGAGGGAAAGGGCTCCATGTTTGTGGGGCAGGGCTCCAGCCAGTGATGGGCGGGGATCCATGAGGGATGGGCAGGGCTCCATGCAGTCAGGGGCAAGGCTCCATATTTGAGGGGCGGGGCTCCAATTATGAAGGGCAAGGCCCCATGAGTGAGGCGCGGGGTTCCAGGCTTTCAGGGGTGGGGATCCAGTCAGTGCGGGGCGGGGCACTAGGCAGTCATGGCTGGGGCTCCCTGTGTGAGGGGCAGGGCTTCAGGCAGTGAGGGGCGGTGGATGGAGACAGCATCGGAAATATTGCATTAGGAAAAGTAAAAATGTAAATTTGGTAAATTTAGTGACTGTAAGAAAATGGCCCGGGATTATGTCAGGTGCAGTGCGAAGGACTAAATGATGCCAAAACAAAGCTCACAGATATTTCAAAAGCAGCGGAAATAGTCAAGGTGGAAAACGCAGCTTAGGGGGCAAGATATGAGGGACATGGCATGAATATTTAAAACACGAAAAAAGAAAAACAAGAAAAAATCGTTCCCAAAGTCAAAGCCTCCAAAATGCAGGCAGGCCATACGCCAGCAAGTGCAGGCACATGCAGCAACGCTTGCCAAATCTGATCCCCACTGAAGGCCAAAACAGAAAATAAGGGCCTACAAACAGGCTGGAGCGGAGACACCATCAAAGCAATTGTAATTGGAGGAGAAAAAATTAAAATTTGGGAAATTTAGTGACTGTAAGAAAATGGCCAGGGATAATATCAGGTGCAGTGCGAAGGACCAAAAGATGTAAAAACTAAGCTCACAGATGTTGCAAAAGCAGGGGAAAAAGTCAAGGAGGAAGACACAACTTAGGTGGCAAGATATGAGGACATGGCATGGACACTTCAGAAATCAACCAAAAAATGAAAAAAATCTTTCCCCAAGTCAAAGCCACCAAAAGGCATGGCATGCCATCAAGGGTAGGGAAATGCACCAATGATTCTTCGATTCGTCCCCATTGAAATCACAAGATTCCTTTTCCCTTCCCGAAAGGAAATGAAATTTCCTTTCGGGAAGGGAAAAGGAATCTTGTGAATCCCAAAAGAAAGGCTTGCAAACACTCAGGAAAGGAGATAAGTTCAAATGAAATGCAATTGAAAAAAGCAGAAATCTGTAATTTTAATGTCTTCAAAAAATAGGCTGTGAGGAAATCAGCTGCATTGCAAAGGACCAAAACATGCAAAAAATAGGCTCACAGATGTTGCAAAAGCAGGGGAAAAAGTCAAGGAGGAAGACACAACTTAGGGGACAAGATATGAGGGACATGGCGTGGACACTTCACAAAACAACAAAAAAAAAATTTTTCCAAAGTCAAAGCCATCAAAATGCAGGCAGGCCATACACCAGCAAGTCCAGGCACATGCAGCAAAGCTTGCCAAAATTCATCCCCACTGAAGGCCCAACAGAAAAGAAGGACCTACAAACACACTGGAACGGAGACTCCATCAAAGGAATTGCAATTGAAGGAGAAAAAAAGGAAATTTGGGAAATCTAGTTACTCTAAGAAAATGGCCCGGGATTATATGAGGTGCAGTGCGAAGGACCAAAAGATGCCAAAACTAAGCTCACAGACGTTGCGAAATCAGGGGAAATAGTCAAGGAGTAAGACAGAACTTAGGGGGCAAGATATGAGGGACATGGCATGAACAGTTAAACAAAAAGAAAAGCCAAAAAAAAACCTTTCCCAAAGTCAAAGCCATCAAAATGCAGGCAGGCCATACGCCAGCAAGTGCAGACACATGCAGCAAAGCTTGCCAAAATTGATCCCCACTGAAGGCCAAAACCGAAAAGAAGGACCTACAAAGGCGGGGCTCCATGTGTGAGGGGCAGGGCTTCAGGCAGTGAGGGGCGGTGCTCTATGTGTGACGGAAGCGGCTCCATGTGTGTGGGGCAGGGCTCCAGCCAGTGATGGGCGGGGCTCCATGTGGGATGGGCAGGGCTCCATGAGTGAGGGAAGGGGTTCCATGCGTGAGGGGCGGGGTTCCGGGCTGTGAGGGGTGGGGATCCAGTCAGCGAGGGGTGGGGCTCTAGGCAGTGATTGTCGAGGCTCCATGTGTTAGGGTTAGGGCTGCAGCCAGAGAGGGGCAGGGCTCCATGTGTGAGGGAAAAGGCTCCATGTGTGTGGGGCAGGGCTCCAGCCAGTGATGGGCGGGGCTCCATGTGGGATGGGCAGGGCTCCATGCAGTGAGGGATAGGGCTCCATATTTGAGGGGCGGGGCTTCAAATATGAAGGGCAAGGCCCCATGAGTGAAGGCCGGGGTTCCAGGCTTTCAGGGGTGGGGATCCAGTCAGTGAGGGGCGGGGCTCAGGGCAGGGATGGCCGGGGCTCTTTGTGTTAGTAGCAGGGCTCCAGCCAGAGAGGGGCAAGGCTCCATGTGTGAGGGAAAGGGCTCCATGTTTGTGGGGCAGGGCTCCAGCCAGTGATGGGCGGGGATCCATGAGGGATGGGCAGGGCTCCATGCAGTCAGGGGCAAGGCTCCATATTTGAGGGGCGGGGCTCCAATTATGAAGGGCAAGGCCCCATGAGTGAGGCGCGGGGTTCCAGGCTTTCAGGGGTGGGGATCCAGTCAGTGCGGGGCGGGGCACTAGGCAGTCATGGCTGGGGCTCCCTGTGTGAGGGGCAGGGCTTCAGGCAGTGAGGGGCGGTGGATGGAGACAGCATCGGAAATATTGCATTAGGAGAAGTCAAAATGTAAATTTGGTAAATTTAGTGACTGTAAGAAAATGGCCCGGGATTATGTCAGGTGCAGTGCGAAGGACTAAATGATGCCAAAACAAAGCTCACAGATATTTCAAAATCAGCGGAAATAGTCAAGGAGGAAAACAAAACTTAGGGGGCAAGATATGAGGGACATGGCATGAATATTTAAAACAAGAAAAAAGAAAAACAAGAAAAAATCGTTCCCAAAGTCAAAGCCTTCAAAATGCAGGCAGGCAATGCGCCAGCAAGTGCAGGCACATGCAGCAAAGCTTGCCAAATCTGATCCCCAATGAAGGCCAAAACAGAAAAGAAGGGCCTACAAACAGGCTGGAGCGGAGACACCATCAAAGGAATTGTAATTGGAGGAGAAAAAAAGAAAATTTGGGAAATTTAGTGACTGTAAGAAAATGGCCCGGGATAATATCAGGTGCAGTGCGAAGGACCAAAAGATGCAAAAACTAAGCTCACAGATGTTGCAAAAGCAGGGGAAAAAGTCAAGGAGGAAGACACAACTTAGGTGGCAAGATATGAGGACATGGCATGGACACTTCAGAAATCAACCAAAAAATGAAAAAAATCTTTCCCCAAGTCAAAGCCACCAAAAGGCATGGCATGCCATCAAAGGCAGGGAAATGCACCAATGATTCTTCGATTGGTCCCCATTGAAATCACAAGATTCCTTTTCCCTTCCCGAAAGGAAGGGAAAGGAATTTTGTGAATCCCAAAAGAAAGGATTGCAAACACTCTGAAAGGAGATAAGTTCAAATGAAATGCAATTGAAAAAAGCAGAAAATCAGTAATTTTAATGTCTTCAAAAAATAGGCTGTGAGGAGATCAGCTGCATTGCAAAGGACCAAAACATGCAAAAAATAGGCTCACAGATGTTGCAAAAGCAGGGGAAAAAGTCAAGGAGGAAGACACAACTTAGGGGACAAGATATGAGGGACATGGCGTGGACACTTCACAAAACAACAAAAAAAAAATTTTTCCAAAGTCAAAGCCATCAAAATGCAGGCAGGCCATACACCAGCAAGTCCAGGCACATGCAGCAAAGCTTGCCAAAATTCATCCCCACTGAAGGCCCAACAGAAAAGAAGGACCTACAAACACACTGGAACGGAGACTCCATCAAAGGAATTGCAATTGAAGGAGAAAAAAAGGAAATTTGGGAAATCTAGTTACTCTAATAAAATGGCCCGGGATTATATGAGGTGCAGTGCGAAGGACCAAAAGATGCAAAAACTAAGCTCACAGACGTTGCGAAATCAGGGGAAATAGTCAAGGAGTAAGACAGAACTTAGGGGGCAAGATATGAGGGACATGGCATGAACAGTTAAACAAAAATAAAAGCCAAGAAAAAACCTTTCCCAAAGTCAAAGCCATCAAAATGCAGGCAGGCCATACGCCAGCAAGTGCAGACACATGCAGCAAAGCTTGCCAAAATTGATCCCCACTGAAGGCCAAAACCGAAAAGAAGGACCTACAAAGGCGGGGCTCCATGTGTGAGGGGCAGGGCTTCAGGCAGTGAGGGGCGGTGCTCTATGTGTGACGGAAGCGGCTCCATGTGTGTGGGGCAGGGCTCCAGCCAGTGATGGGCGGGGCTCCATGTGGGATGGGCAGGGCTCCATGAGTGAGGGAAGGGGTTCAATGCGTGAGGGGCGGGGTTCCGGGCTGTGAGGGGTGGGGATCCAGTCAGCGAGGGGTGGGGCTCTAGGCAGTGATTGCCGAGGCTCCATGTGTTAGGGTTAGGGCTGCAGCCAGAGAGGGGCAGGGCTCCATGTGTGAGGGAAAAGGCTCCATGTGTGTGGGGCAGGGCTCCAGCCAGTGATGGGCGGGGCTCCATGTGGGATGGGCAGGGCTCCATGCAGTGAGGGATAGGGCTCCATATTTGAGGGGCGGGGCTTCAAATATGAAGGGCAAGGCCCCATGAGTGAAGGCCGGGGTTCCAGGCTTTCAGGGGTGGGGATCCAGTCAGTGAGGGGCGGGGCTCAGGGCAGGGATGGCCGGGGCTCTTTGTGTTAGTGGCAGGGCTCCAGCCAGAGAGGGGCAAGGCTCCATGTGTGAGGGAAAGGGCTCCATGTTTGTGGGGCAGGGCTCCAGCCAGTGATGGGCGGGGATCCATGAGGGATGGGCAGGGCTCCATGCAGTCAGGGGCAAGGCTCCATATTTGAGGGGCGGGGCTCCAATTATGAAGGGCAAGGCCCCATGAGTGAGGCGCGGGGTTCCAGGCTTTCAGGGGTGGGGATCCAGTCAGTGCGGGGCGGGGCACTAGGCAGTCATGGCTGGGGCTCCCTGTGTGAGGGGCAGGGCTTCAGGCAGTGAGGGGCGGTGGATGGAGACAGCATCGGAAATATTGCATTAGGAAAAGTAAAAATGTAAATTTGGTAAATTTAGTGACTGTAAGAAAATGGCCCGGGATTATGTCAGGTGCAGTGCGAAGGACTAAATGATGCCAAAACAAAGCTCACAGATATTTCAAAATCAGCGGAAATAGTCAAGGAGGAAAACAAAACTTAGGGGGCAAGATATGAGGGACATGGCATGAATATTTAAAACAAGAAAAAAGAAAAACAAGAAAAAATCGTTCCCAAAGTCAAAGCCTTCAAAATGCAGGCAGGCCATGCGCCAGCAAGTGCAGGCACATGCAGCAAAGCTTGCCAAATCTGATCCCCAATGAAGGCCAAAACAGAAAAGAAGGGCCTACAAACAGGCTGGAGCGGAGACACCATCAAAGGAATTGTAATTGGAGGAGAAAAAAAGAAAATTAGGGAAATTTAGTGACTGTAAGAAAATGGCCCGGGATAATATCAGGTGCAGTGCGAAGGACCAAAAGATGCAAAAACTAAGCTCACAGATGTTGCAAAAGCAGGGGAAAAAGTCAAGGAGGAAGACACAACTTAGGTGGCAAGATATGAGGACATGGCATGGACACTTCAGAAATCAACCAAAAAATGAAAAAAATCTTTCCCCAAGTCAAAGCCACCAAAAGGCATGGCATGCCATCAAAGGCAGGGAAATGCACCAATGATTCTTCGATTGGTCCCCATTGAAATCACAAGATTCCTTTTCCCTTCCCGAAAGGAAGGGAAAGGAATTTTGTGAATCCCAAAAGAAAGGATTGCAAACACTCTGAAAGGAGATAAGTTCAAATGAAATGCAATTGAAAAAAGCAGAAAATCAGTAATTTTAATGTCTTCAAAAAATAGGCTGTGAGGAAATCAGCTGCATTGCAAAGGACCAAAACATGCAAAAAATAGGCTCACAGATGTTGCAAAAGCAGGGGAAAAAGTCAAGGAGGAAGACACAACTTAGGGGACAAGATATGAGGGACATGGCATGGACACTTCACAAAACAACAAAAAAAAAATAGTTTTTCCAAAGTCAAAGCCATCAAAATGCAGGCAGGCCATACACCAGCAAGTCCAGGCACATGCAGCAAAGCTTGCCAAAATTCATCCCCACTGAAGGCCAAAACAGAAAAGAAGGACCTACAAACACACTGGAACGGAGACTCCATCAAATGAATTGCAATTGAAGGAGAAAAAAAGGAAATTTGGGAAATCTAGTTACTCTAATAAAATGGCCCGGGATTATATGAGGTGCAGTGCGAAGGACCAAAAGATGAAAAACTAAGCTCACAGACGTTGCGAAATCAGGGGAAATAGTCAAGGAGTAAGACAGAACTTAGGGGGCAAGATATGAGGGACATGGCATGAACAGTTAAACAAAAAAAAAAAGCCAAGACAAAATCTTTCCCAAAGTCAAAGCCATCAAAATGCAGGCAGGCCATACGCCAGCAAGTGCAGACACATGCAGCAAAGCTTGCCAAAATTGATCCCCACTGAAGGCCAAAACCGAAAAGAAGGACCTACAAAGGCGGGGCTCCATGTGTGAGGGGCAGGGCTTCAGGCAGTGAGGGGCGGTGCTCTATGTGTGACGGAAGCGGCTCCATGTGTGTGGGGCAGGGCTCCAGCCAGTGATGGGCGGGGCTCCATGTGGGATGGGCAGGGCTCCATGAGTGAGGGAAGGGGTTCCATGCGTGAGGGGCGGGGTTCCGGGCTGTGAGGGGTGGGGATCCAGTCAGTGAGGGGTGGGGCTCTAGGCAGTGATTGCCGAGGCTCCATGTGTTAGGGTTAGGGCTGCAGCCAGAGAGGGGCAGGGCTCCATGTGTGAGGGAAAAGGCTCCATGTGTGTGGGGCAGGGCTCCAGCCAGTGATGGGCGGGGCTCCATGTGGGATGGGCAGGGCTCCATGCAGTGAGGGATAGGGCTCCATATTTGAGGGGCGGGGCTTCAACTATGAAGGGCAAGGCCCCATGAGTGAAGGCCGGGGTTCCAGGCTTTCAGGGGTGGGGATCCAGTCAGTGAGGGGCGGGGCTCAGGGCAGTGATGGCCGGGGCTCTTTGTGTTAGTGGCAGGGCTCCAGCCAGAGAGGGGCAAGGCTCCATGTGTGAGGGAAAGGGCTCCATGTTTGTGGGGCAGGGCTCCAGCCAGTGATGGGCGGGGATCCATGAGGGATGGGCAGGGCTCCATGCAGTCAGGGGCAAGGCTCCATATTTGAGGGGCGGGGCTCCAATTATGAAGGGCAAGGCCCCATGAGTGAGGCGCGGGGTTCCAGGCTTTCAGGGGTGGGGATCCAGTCAGTGCGGGGCGGGGCACTAGGCAGTCATGGCTGGGGCTACCTGTGTGAGGGGCAGGGCTTCAGGCAGTGAGGGGCGGTGGATGGAGACAGCATCGGAAATATTGCATTAGGAAAAGTAAAAATGTAAATTTGGTAAATTTAGTGACTGTAAGAAAATGGCCCGGGATTATGTCAGGTGCAGTGCGAAGGACTAAATGATGCCAAAACAAAGCTCACAGATATTTCAAAAGCAGCGGAAATAGTCAAGGTGGAAAACGCAGCTTAGGGGGCAAGATATGAGGGACATGGCATGAATATTTAAAACAAGAAAAAAGAAAAACAAGAAAAAATCGTTCCCAAAGTCAAAGCCTCCAAAATGCAGGCAGGCCATACGCCAGCAAGTGCAGGCACATGCAGCAACGCTTGCCAAATCTGATCCCCACTGAAGGCCAAAACAGAAAATAAGGGCCTACAAACAGGCTGGAGCGGAGACACCATCAAAGCAATTGTAATTGGAGGAGAAAAAATTAAAATTTGGGAAATTTAGTGACTGTAAGAAAATGGCCAGGGATAATATCAGGTGCAGTGCGAAGGACCAAAAGATGTAAAAACTAAGCTCACAGATGTTGCAAAAGCAGGGGAAAAAGTCAAGGAGGAAGACACAACTTAGGTGGCAAGATATGAGGACATGGCATGGACACTTCAGAAATCAACCAAAAAATGAAAAAAATCTTTCCCCAAGTCAAAGCCACCAAAAGGCATGGCATGCCATCAAGGGTAGGGAAATGCACCAATGATTCTTCGATTCGTCCCCATTGAAATCACAAGATTCCTTTTCCCTTCCCGAAAGGAAATGAAATTTCCTTTCGGGAAGGGTAAAGGAATCTTGTGAATCCCAAAAGAAAGGCTTGCAAACACTCAGGAAAGGAGATTAGTTCAAATGAAATGCAATTGAAAAAAGCAGAAATCAGTAATTTTAATGTCTTCAAAAAATAGGCTGTGAGGAAA
The DNA here is from genome assembly GCA_021963965.1 of Artemisiospiza belli. Lineage (NCBI taxonomy): Eukaryota > Metazoa > Chordata > Aves > Passeriformes > Passerellidae > Artemisiospiza > Artemisiospiza belli. The sequence continues at coordinate 153,043 of JAKDEW010000214.1, read as the reverse complement.
TCAGCTGCATTGCAAAGGACCAAAACATGCAAAAAATAGGCTCACAGATGTTGCAAAAGCAGGGGAAAAAGTCAAGGAGGAAGACACAACTTAGGGGGCAAGATATGAGGGACATGGCATGGACACTTCACAAAACAACGAAAAAAAAAAAATTTTTCCAAAGTCAAAGCCATCAAAATGCAGGCAGGCCATACACCAGCAAGTGCAGGCACATGCAGCAAAGCTTGCCAAAATTCATCCCCACTGAAGGCCCAAACAGAAAAGAAGGACCTACAAACACACTGGAACGGAGACTCCATCAAAGAATTGCAATTGGAGGAGAAAAAAAGGAAATTTGGGAAATCTAGTTACTCTAAGAAAATGGCCCGGGATTATATGAGGTGCAGTGCGAAGGACCAAAAGATGCAAAAATTAAGCTAAGAGATGTTGCAAAATCAGGGGAAATAGTCAAGGAGGAAGACACATCTTACAGGGCAAGATATGAGGGACATGGCATGAACAGTTAAACAAAAAAAGAAACCCAAGAAAAAATCTTTCCCAAAGTCAAAGGCATCAAAATGCAGGCAGGCCATACGCCAGCAAGTGCAGACACATGCAGCAAAGCTTGCCAAAATTGATCCCCACTGAAGGCCAAAACCGAAAAGAAGGACCTACAAAGGCGGGGCTCCATGTGTGAGGGGCAGGGCTTCAGTCAGTGAGGGGCGGTGCTCTATGTGTGACGGAAGCGGCTCCATGTGTGTGGGGCAGGGCTCCAGCCAGTGATGGGCGGGGCTCCATGTGGGATGGGCAGGGCTCCATGAGTGAGGGAAGGGGTTCCATGCGTGAGGGGCGGGGTTCCGGGCTGTGAGGGGTGGGGATCCAGTCAGTGAGGGGTGGGGCTCTAGGCAGTGATTGCCGAGGCTCCATGTGTTAGGGTTAGGGCTGCAGCCAGAGAGGGGCAGGGCTCCATGTGTGAGGGAAAAGGCTCCATGTGTGTGGGGCAGGGCTCCAGGCAGTGATGGGCGGGGCTCCATGTGGGATGGGCAGGGCTCCATGCAGTGAGGGATAGGGCTCCATATTTGAGGGGCGGGGCTTCAACTATGAAGGGCAAGGCCCCATGAGTGAAGGCCAGGGTTCCAGGCTTTCAGGGGTGGGGATCCAGTCAGTGAGGGGCGGGGCTCAGGGCAGTGATGGCCGGGGCTCTTTGTGTTAGTGGCAGGGCTCCAGCCAGAGAGGGGCAAGGCTCCATGTGTGAGGGAAAGGGCTCCATGTTTGTGGGGCAGGGCTCCAGCCAGTGATGGGCGGGGATCCATGAGGGATGGGCAGGGCTCCATGCAGTCAGGGGTAAGGCTCCATATTTGAGGGGCAGGGCTCCAATTATGAAGGGCAAGGCCCCATGAGTGAGGCGCGGGGTTCCAGGCTTTCAGGGGTGGGGATCCAGTCAGTGCGAGGCGGGGCACTAGGCAGTCATGGCTGGGGCTCCCTGTGTGAGGGGCAGGGCTTCAGGCAGTGAGGGGCGGTGGATGGAGACAGCATCGGAAATATTGCATTAGGAAAAGTAAAAATGTAAATTTGGTAAATTTAGTGACTGTAAGAAAATGGCCCGGGATTACGTCAGGTGCAGTGCGAAGGACTAAATGATGCCAAAACAAAGCTCACAGATATTTCAAAAGCAGCGGAAAATGTCAAGGAGGAAAACACAACTTAGGGGGCAAGACATGAGGGACATGGCATGAATATTTAAAACAAGAAAAAAGAAAAACAAGAAAAAATCGTTCCCAAAGTCAAAGCCTTCAAAATGCAGGCAGGCCATACGCCAGCAAGTGCAGGCACATGCAGCAAAGCTTGCCAAATCTGATCCCCACTGAAGGCCAAAACAGAAAAGAAGGGCCTACAAACAGGCTGGAGCGGAGACACCATCAAAGGAATTGTAATTGGAGGAGAAAAAAAGAAAATTAGGGAAATTTAGTGACTGTAAGAAAATGGCCCGGGATAATATCAGGTGCAGTGCGAAGGACCAAAAGATGCAAAAACTAAGCTCACAGATGTTGCAAAAGCAGGGGAAAAAGTCAAGGAGGAAGACACAACTTAGGTGGCAAGATATGAGGACATGGCATGGACACTTCAGAAATCAACCAAAAAATGAAAAAAATCTTTCCCCAAGTCAAAGCCACCAAAAGGCATGGCATGCCATCAAGGGCAGGGAAATGCACCAATGATTCTTCGATTCGTCCCCATTGAAATCACAAGATTTCTTTTCCCTTCCCGAAAGGAAATGAAATTTCCTTTCGGGAAGGGAAAAGGAATCTTGTGAATCCCAAAAGAAAGGCTTGCAAACACTCTGGAAAGGAGATAAGTTCAAATGAAATGCAATTGAAAAAAGCAGAAAATCAGTAATTTTAATGTCTTCAAAAAATAGGCTGTGAGGAAATCAGCTGCATTGCAAAGGACCAAAACATGCAAAAAATAGGCTCACAGATGTTGCAAAAGCAGGGGAAAAAGTCAAGGAAGAAGACACAACTTAGGGGGCAAGATATGAGGGACATGGCATGGACACTTCACAAAACAACGAAAAAAAAAATTTTTCCAAAGTCAAAGCCATCAAAATGCAGGCAGGCCATACACCAGCAAGTCCAGGCACATGCAGCAAAGCTTGCCAAAATTCATCCCCACTGAAGGCCCAAACAGAAAAGAAGGACCTACAAACACACTGGAACGGAGACTCCATCAAAGGAATTGCAATTGGAGGAGAAAAAAAGGAAATTTGGGGAATCTAGTTACTCTAAGAAAATGGCCCGGGATTATATGAGGTGCAGTGCGAAGGACCAAAAGATGCAAAAATTAAGCTAAGAGATGTTGCAAAATCAGGGGAAATAGTCAAGGAGGAAGACACAACTTACAGGGCAAGATATGAGGGACATGGCATGAACAGTTAAACAAAAAAAAAAAAACAAGAAAAAATCTTTCCCAAAGTCAAAGCCATCAAAATGCAGGCAGGCCATACGCCAGCAAGTGCAGACACATGCAGCAAAGCTTGCCAAAATTGATCCCCACTGAAGGCCAAAACCGAAAAGAAGGACCTACAAACGCGGGGCTCCATGTGTGAGGGGCAGGGCTTCAGGCAGTGAGGGGCGGTGCTCTATGTGTGACGGAAGCGGCTCCATGTGTGTGGGGCAGGGCTCCAGCCAGTGATGGGCGGGGCTCCATGTGGGATGGGCAGGGCTCCATGCAGTGAGGGAAGGGGTTCCATGCGTGAGGGGCGGGGTTCCAGGCTTTCAGGGGTGGGGATCCAGTCAGTGAGGGGCGGGGCTCAGGGCAGTGATGGCCGGGGCTCTTTGTGTTAGTGGCAGGGCTCCAGCCAGAGAGGGGCAAGGCTCCATGTGTGAGGGAAAGGGCTCCATGTTTGTGGGGCAGGGCTCCAGCCAGTGATGGGCGGGGATCCATGAGGGATGGGCAGGGCTCCATGCAGTCAGGGGCAAGGCTCCATATTTGAGGGGCAGGGCTCCAATTATGAAGGGCAAGGCCCCATGAGTGAGGCGCGGGGTTCCAGGCTTTCAGGGGTGGGGATCCAGTCAGTGCGGGGCGGGGCACTAGGCAGTCATGGCTGGGGCTCCCTGTGTGAGGGGCAGGGCTTCAGGCAGTGAGGGGCGGTGGATGGAGACAGCATCGGAAATATTGCATTAGGAAAAGTAAAAATGTAAATTTGGTAAATTTAGTGACTGTAAGAAAATGGCCCGGGATTATGTCAGGTGCAGTGCGAAGGACTAAATGATGCCAAAACAAAGCTCACAGATATTTCAAAAGCAGCGGAAAAAGTCAAGGAGGAAAACACAACTTAGGGGGCAAGACATGAGGGACATGGCATGAATATTTAAAACAAGAAAAAAGAAAAACAAGAAAAAATCGTTCCCAAAGTCAAAGCCTTCAAAATGCAGGCAGGCCATATGCCAGCAAGTGCAGGCACATGCAGCAAAGCTTGCCAAATCTGATCCCCACTGAAGGCCAAAACAGAAAATAAGGGCCTACAAACAGGCTGGAGCGGAGACACCATCAAAGGAATCGTAATTGGAGGAGAAAAAAAGAAAATTTTGGAAATTTAGTGACTGTAAGAAAATGGCCCGGGATAATATCAGGTGCAGTGCAAAGGACCAAAAGATGCAAAAACTAAGCTCACAGATGTTGCAAAAGCAGGGGAAAAAGTCAAGGAGGAAGACACAACTTAGGTGGCAAGATATGAGGACATGGCATGGACACTTCAGAAATCAACCAAAAAATGAAAAAAATCTTTCCCCAAGTCAAAGCCACCAAAAGGCATGGCATGCCATCAAGTGCAGGGAAATGCACCAATGATTCTTCGATTCGTCCCCATTGAAATCACAAGATTTCTTTTCCCTTCCCGAAAGGAAATGAAATTTCCTTTCGGGAAGGGAAAAGGAATCTTGTGAATCCCAAAAGAAAGGCTTGCAAACACTCTGGAAAGCAGATAAGTTCAAATGAAATGCAATTGAAAAAAGCAGAAAATCAGTAATTTTAATGTCTTCAAAAAATAGGCTGTGAGGAAATCAGCTGCATTGCAAAGGACCAAAAGATGCAAAAAATAGGCTCACAGATGTTGCAAAAGCAGGGGAAAAAGTCAAGGAGGAAGACACAACTTAGGGGGCAAGATATGAGGGACATGGCATGGACACTTCACAAAACAACGAAAAAAAAAAATTTTTCCAAAGTCAAAGCCATCAAAATGCAGGCAGGCCATACACCAGCAAGTCCAGGCACATGCAGCAAAGCTTGCCAAAATTCATCCCCACTGAAGGCCAAAACAGAAAAGAAGGACCTACAAACACACTGGAACGGAGACTCCATCAAAGGAATTGCAATAGGAGGAGAAATAAAGGAAATGTGGGAAATCTAGTTACTCTAAAAAAATGGCCCGGGATTATATGAGGTGCAGTGCGAAGGACCAAAAGATGCAAAAATTAAGGTAAGAGATGTTGCAAAATCAGGGGAAATAATCAAGGAGGAAGACAAAACTTACGGGGCAAGATATGAGGGACATGGCATGAACAGTTAATCAAAAAAAAAAAAACAAGAAAAAATCTTTTCCAAAGTGAAAGCCATCAAAATTCAGGCAGGCCATACGCCAGCAAGTGCAGACACATGCAGCAAAGCTTGCCAAAATTGATCCCCACTGAAGGCCAAAACCGAAAAGAAGGACCTACAAAGGCGGGGCTCCATGTGTGAGGGGCAGGGCTTCAGGCAGTGAGGGGCGGTGCTCTATGTGTGACGGAAGCGGCTCCATGTGTGTGGGGCAGGGCTCCAGCCAGTGATGGGCGGGGCTCCATGTGGGATGGGCAGGGCTCCATGAGTGAGGGAAGGGGTTCCATGCGTGAGGGGCGGGGTTCCGGGCTTTGAGGGGTGGGGATCCACTCAATGAGGGGTGGGGCTCTAGGCAGTGATTGCCGAGGCTCCATGTGTTAGGGTTAGGGCTGCAGCCAGAGAGGGGCAGGGCTCCATGTGTGAGGGAAAAGGCTCCATGTGTGTGGGGCAGGGCTCCAGCCAGTGATGGGCGGGGCTCCATGTGGGATGGGCAGGGCTCCATGCAGTGAGGGATAGGGCTCCATATTTGAGGGGCGGGGCTTCAACTATGAAGGGCAAGGCCCCATGAGTGAAGGCCGGGGTTCCAGGCTTTCAGGGGTGGGGATCCAGTCAGTGAGGGGCGGGGCTCAGGGCAGTGATGGCCGGGGCTCTTTGTGTTAGTGGCAGGGCTCCAGCCAGAGAGGGGCAAGGCTCCATGTGTGAGGGAAAGGGCTCCATGTTTGTGGGGCAGGGCTCCAGCCAGTGATGGGCGGGGATCCATGAGGGATGGGCAGGGCTCCATGCAGTCAGGGGCAAGGCTCCATATTTGAGGGGCGGGGCTCCAATTATGAAGGGCAAGGCCCCATGAGTGAGGCGCGGGGTTCCAGGCTTTCAGGGGTGGGGATCCAGTCAGTGCGGGGCGGGGCACTAGGCAGTCATGGCTGGGGCTCCCTGTGTGAGGGGCAGGGCTTCAGGCAGTGAGGGGCGGTGGATGGAGACAGCATCGGAAATATTGCATTAGGAAAAGTAAAAATGTAAATTTGGTAAATTTAGTGACTGTAAGAAAATGGCCCGGGATTATGTCAGGTGCAGTGCGAAGGACTAAATGATGCCAAAACAAAGCTCACAGATATTTCAAAAGCAGCGGAAAAAGTCAAGGAGGAAAACACAACTTAGGGGGCAAGATATGAGGGACATGGCATGAATATTTAAAACAAGAGAAAAGAAAAACAAGAAAAAATCGTTCCCAAAGTCAAAGCCTTCAAAATGCAGGCAGGCCATACGCCAGCAAGTGCAGGCACATGCAGCAAAGCTTGCCAAATCTGATCCCCACTGAAGGCCAAAACAGAAAATAAGGGCCTACAAACAGGCTGGAGCGGAGACACCATCAAAGGAATTGTAATTGGAGGAGAAAAAAAGAAAATTTGGGAAATTTAGTGACTGTAAGAAAATGGCCCGGGATAATATCAGGTGCAGTGCGAAGGACCAAAAGATGCAAAAACTAAGCTCACAGATGTTGCAAAAGCAGGGGAAAAAGTCAAGGAGGAAGACACAACTTAGGTGGCAAGATATGAGGACATGGCATGGACACTTCAGAAATCAACCAAAAAATGAAAAAAATCTTTCCCCAAGTCAAAGCCACCAAAAGGCATGGCATGCCATCAAGGGCAGGGAAATGCACCAATGATTCTTCGATTCGTCCCCATTGAAATCACAAGATTTCTTTTCCCTTCCCGAAAGGAAATGAAATTTCCTTTCGGGAAGGGAAAAGGAATCTTGTGAATCCCAAAAGAAAGGCTTGCAAACACTCTGGAAAGGAGATAAGTTCAAATGAAATGCAATTGAAAAAAGCAGAAAATCAGTAATTTTAATGTCTTCAAAAAATAGGCTGTGAGGAAATCAGCTGCATTGCAAAGGACCAAAACATGCAAAAAATAGGCTCACAGATGTTGCAAAAGCAGGGGAAAAAGTCAAGGAGGAAGACACAACTTAGGGGGCAAGATATGAGGGACATGGCATGGACACTTCACAAAACAACGAAAAAGAAAATTTTTCCAAAGTCAAAGCCATCAAAATGCAGCCAGGCCATACACCAGCAAGTCCAGGCACATGCAGCAAAGCTTGCCAAAATTCATCCCCACTGAAGGCCCAAACAGAAAAGAAGGACCTACAAACACACTGGAACGGAGACTCCATCAAAGGAATTGCAATTGGAGGAGAAAAAAGGAAATTTGGGAAATCTAGTTACTCTAAGAAAATGGCCCGGGATTATATGAGGTGCAGTGCGAAGGACCAAAAGATGCAAAAATTAAGCTAAGAGATGTTGCAAAATCAGGGGAAATAGTCAAGGAGGAAGACACAACTTACAGGGCAAGATATGAGGGACATGGCATGAACAGTTAAACAAAAAAAAAAAAACAAGAAAAAATCTTTCCCAAAGTCAAAGCCATCAAAATGCAGGCAGGCCATACGCCAGCAAGTGCAGACACATGCAGAAAAGCTTGCCAAAATTGATCCCCACTGAAGGCCAAAACCGAAAAGAAGGACCTACAAAGGCGGGGCTCCATGTGTGAGGGGCAGGGCTTCAGGCAGTGAGGGGCGGTGCTCTATGTGTGACGGAAGCGGCTCCATGTGTGTGGGGCAGGGCTCCAGCCAGTGATGGGCGGGGCTCCATGTGGGATGGGCAGGGCTCCATGCAGTGAGGGAAGGGGTTCCATGCGTGAGGGGCGGGGTTCCAGGCTTTCAGGGGTGGGGATCCAGTCAGTGAGGGGCGGGGCTCAGGGCAGTGATGGCCGGGGCTCTTTGTGTTAGTGGCAGGGCTCCAGCCAGAGAGGGGCAAGGCTCCATGTGTGAGGGAAAGGGGTCCATGTTTGTGGGGCAGGGCTCCAGCCAGTGATGGGCGGGGATCCATCAGGGATGGGCAGGGCTCCATGCAGTCAGGGGCAAGGCTCCATATTTGAGGGGCGGGGCTCCAATTATGAAGGGCAAGGCCCCATGAGTGAGGCGCGGGGTTCCAGGCTTTCAGGGGTGGGGATCCAGTCAGTGCGGGGCAGGGCACTAGGCAGTCATGGCTGGGGCTCCCTGTGTGAGGGGCAGGGCTTCAGGCAGTGAGGGGCGGTGGATGGAGACAGCATCGGAAATATTGCATTAGGAAAAGTAAAAATGTAAATTTGGTAAATTTAGTGACTGTAAGAAAATGGCCCGGGATTATGTCAGGTGCAGTGCGAAGGACTAAATGATGCCAAAACAAAGCTCACAGATATTTCAAAAGCAGCGGAAAAAGTCAAGGAGGAAAACACAACTTAGGGGGCAAGATATGAGGGACATGGCATGAATATTTAAAACAAGAAAAAAGAAAAACAAGAAAAAATCGTTCCCAAAGTCAAAGCCTTCAAAATGCAGGCAGGCCATACGCCAGCAAGTGCAGGCACATGCAGCAAAGCTTGCCAAATCTGATCCCCACTGAAGGCCAAAACAGAAAATAAGGGCCTACAAACAGGCTGGAGCAGAGACACCATCAAAGGAATTGTAATTGGAGGAGAAAAAAAGAAAATTTGGGAAATTTAGTGACTGTAAGAAAATGGCCCGGGATAATATCAGGTGCAGTGCGAAGGACCAAAAGATGCAAAAACTAAGCTCACAGATGTTGCAAAAGCAGGGGAAAAAGTCAAGGAGGAAGACACAACTTAGGTGGCAAGATATGAGGACATGGCATGGACACTTCAGAAATCAACCAAAAAATGAAAAAAATCTCTCCCCAAGTCAAAGCCACCAAAAGGCATGGCATGCCATCAAGGGCAGGGAAATGCACCAATGATTCTTCGATTCGTCCCCATTGAAATCACAAGATTTCTTTTCCCTTCCCGAAAGGAAATGAAATTTCCTTTCGGGAAGGGAAAAGGAATCTTGTGAATCCCAAAAGAAAGGCTTGCAAACACTCTGGAAAGGAGATAAGTTCAAATGAAATGCAATTGGAAAAAGCAGAAAATCAGTAATTTTAATGTCTTCAAAAAATAGGCTGTGAGGAAATCAGCTGCATTGCAAAGGACCAAAAGATGCAAAAAATAGGCTCACAGATGTTGCAAAAGCAGGGGAAAAAGTCAAGGAGGAAGACACAACTTAGGGGGCAAGATATGAGGGACATGGCATGGACACTTCACAAAACAACGAAAAAAAAAAATTTTTCCAAAGTCAAAGCCATCAAAATGCAGGCAGGCCATACACCAGCAAGTCCAGGCACATGCAGCAAATCTTGCCAAAATTCATCCCCACTGAAGGCCCAAACAGAAAAGAAGGACTTACAAACACACTGGAACAGAGACTCCATCAAAGGAATTGCAATTGGAGGAGAAAAAAAGGAAATTTGGGAAATCTAGTGACTCTAAGAAAATGGCCCGGGATTATATGAGGTGCAGTGCGAAGGACCAAAAGATGCAAAAATTAAGCTAAGAGATGTTGCAAAATCAGGGGAAATAGTCAAGGAGGAAGACACAACTTACAGGGCAAGATATGAGGGACATGGCATGAATAGTTAAACAAAAAAAAACAAAACAAGAAAAAATCTTTCCCAAAGTCAAAGCCATCAAAATGCAGGCAGGCCATACGCCAGCAAGTGCAGACACATGCAGCAAAGCTTGCCAAAATTGATCCCCACTGAAGGCCAAAACCGAAAAGAAGGACCTACAAACGCGGGGCTCCATGTGTGAGGGGCAGGGCTTCAGGCAGTGAGGGGCAGTGCTCTATGTGTGACGGAAGCGGCTCCATGTGTCTGGGGAGGGCTCCAGCCAGTGATGGGCGGGGCTCCATGTGGGATGGGCAGGGCTCCATGCAGTGAGGGATAGGGCTCCATATTTGAGGGGCGGGGCTTCAAATATGAAGGGCAAGGCCCCATGAGTGAAGGCCGGGGTTCCAGGCTTTCAGGGGTGGGGATCCAGTCAGTGAGGGGCGGGGCTCAGGGCAGTGATGGCCGGGGCTCTTTGTGTTAGTGGCAGGGCTCCAGCCAGAGAGGGGCAAGGCTCCATGTGTGAGGGAAAGGGCTCCATCTTTGTAGGGCAGGGCTCCAGCCAGTGATGGGCGGGGATCCATGAGGGATGGGCAGGGCTCCATGCAGTCAGGGGCAAGGCTCCATATTTGAGGGGCGGGGCTCCAATTATGAAGGGCAAGGCCCCATGAGTGAGGCGCGGGGTTCCAGGCTTTCAGGGGTGGGGATCCAGTCAGTGCGGGGCGGGGCACTAGGCAGTCATGGCTGGGGCTCCCTGTGTGAGGGGCAGGGCTTCAGGCAGTGAGGGGCGGTGGATGGAGACAGCATCGGAAATATTGCATTAGGAAAAGAAAAAATGTAAATTTGGTAAATTTAGTGACTGTAAGAAAATGGCCCGGGATTATGTCAGGTGCAGTGCGAAGGACTAAATGATGCCAAAACAAAGCTCACAGATATTTCAAAAGCAGCGGAAAAAGTCAAAGAGGAAACACAACTTAGGGGGCAAGATATGAGGGACATGGCATGAATATTTAAAACAAGAAAAAAGAAAAACAAGAAAAAATCGTTCCCAAAGTCAAAGCCTTCAAAATGCTGGCAGGCCATACGCCAGCAAGTGCAGGCACATGCAGCAAAGCTTGCCAAATCTGATCCCCACTGAAGGCCAAAACAGAAAAAATGGGCCTACAAACAGGCTGGAGCGGAGACACCATCAAAGGAATTGTAATTGGAGGAGAAAAAAAGAAAATTTGGGAAATTTAGTGACTGTAAGAAAATGGCCCGGGATAATATCAGGTGCAGTGCGAAGGACCAAAAGATGCAAAAACTAAGCTCACAGATGTTGCAAAAGCAGGGGAAAAAGTCAAGGAGGAAGACACAACTTAGGTGGCAAGATATGAGGACATGGCATGGACACTTCAGAAATCAACCAAAAAATGAAAAAAATCTTTCCCCAAGTCAAAGCCACCAAAAGGCATGGCATGCCATCAAGGGCAGGGAAATGCACCAATGATTCTTCGATTCGTCCCCATTGAAATCACAAGATTTCTTTTCACTTCCCGAAAGGAAATGAAATTTCCTTTCGGGAAGGGAAAAGGAATCTTGTGAATCCCAAAAGAAAGGCTTGCAAACACTCTGGAAAGGAGATAAGTTCAAATGAAATGCAATTGAAAAAAGCAGAAAATCAGTAATTTTAATGTCTTCAAAAAATAGGCTGTGAGGAAATCAGCTGCATTGCAAAGGACCAAAAGATGCAAAAAATAGGCTCACAGATGTTGCAAAAGCAGGGGAAAAAGTCAAGGAGGAAGACACAACTTAGGGGGCAAGATATGAGGGACATGGCATGGACACTTCACAAAACAACGAAAAAAAAAAAATTTTTCCAAAGTCAAAGCCATCAAAATGCAGGCAGGCCATACACCAGCAAGTCCAGGCACATGCAGCAAATCTTGCCAAAATTCATCCCCACTGAAGGCCCAAACAGAAAAGAAGGACTTACAAACACACTGGAACAGAGACTCCATCAAAGGAATTGCAATTGGAGGAGAAAAAAAGGAAATTTGGGAAATCTAGTGACTCTAAGAAAATGGCCCGGGATTATATGAGGTGCAGTGCGAAGGACCAAAAGATGCAAAAATTAAGCTAAGAGATTTTGCAAAATCAGGGGAAATAGTCAAGGAGGAAGACACAACTTACAGGGCAAGATATGAGGGACATGGCATGAACAGTTAAACAAAAAAAACAAAACAAGAAAAAATCTTTCCCAAAGTCAAATGCATCAAAATGCAGGCAGGCCATACGCCAGCAAGTGCAGACACATGCAGCAAAGCTTGCCAAAATTGATCCCCACTGAAGGCCAAAACCGAAAAGAAGGACCTACAAAGGCGGGGCTCCATGTGTGAGGGGCAGGGCTTCAGGCAGAGAGGGGCGGTGCTCTATGTGTGACGGAAGAGGCTCCATGTGTGTGGGGCAGGGCTCCAGCCAGTGATGGGCGGGGCTCCATGTGGGATGGGCAGGGCTCCATGCAGTGAGGGATAGGGCTCCATATTTGAGGGGTGGGGCTTCAAATATGAAGGGCAAGGCCCCATGAGTGAAGGCCGGGGTTCCAGGCTTTCAGGGGTGGGGATCCAGTCAGTGAGGGGCGGGGCTCAGGGCAGTGATGGCCGGGGCTCTTTGTGTTAGTGGCAGGGCTCCAGCCAGAGAGGGGCAAGGCTCCATGTGTGAGGGAAAGGGCTCCATGTTTGTGGGGCAGGGCTCCAGCCAGTGATGGGCGGGGATCCATGAGGGATGGGCAGGGCTCCATGCAGTCAGGGGCAAGGCTCCATATTTGAGGGGCGGGGCTCCAATTATGAAGGGCAAGGCCCCATGAGTGAGGCGCGGGGTTCCAGGCTTTCAGGGGTGGGGATCCAGTCAGTGCGGGGCGGGGCACTAGGCAGTCATGGCTGGGGCTCCCTGTGTGAGGGGCAGGGCTTCAGGCAGTGAGGGGCGGTGGATGGAGACAGCATCGGAAATATTGCATTAGGAAAAGTAAAAATGTAAATTTGGTAAATTTAGTGACTGTAAGAAAATGGCCCGGGATTATGTCAGGTGCAGTGCGAAGGACTAAATGATGCCAAAACAAAGCTCACAGATATTTCAAAAGCAGCGGAAAAAGTCAAGGAGGAAAACACAACTTAGGGGGCAAGACATGAGGGACATGGCATGAATATTTAAAACAAGAAAAAAGAAAAACAAGAAAAAATCGTTCCCAAAGTCAAAGCCTTCAAAATGCAGGCAGGCCATACGCCAGCAAGTGCAGGCACATGCAGCAAAGCTTGCCAAATCTGATCCCCACTGAAGGCCAAAACAGAAAATAAGGGCCTACAAACAGGCTGGAGCGGAGACACCATCAAAGGAATTGTAATTGGAGGAGAAAAAAAGAAAATTTGGGAAATTTAGTGACTGTAAGAAAATGGCCCGGGATAACATCAGGTGCAGTGCGAAGGACCAAAAGATGCAAAATCTAAGCTCACAGATGTTGCAAAAGCAGGGGAAAAAGTCAAGGAGGAAGACACAACTTAGGTGGCAAGATATGAGGACATGGCATGGACACTTCAGAAATCAACCAAAAAATGAAAAAAATCTTTCCCCAAGTCAAAGCCACCAAAAGGCATGGCATGCCATCAAGGGTAGGGAAATGCACCAATGATTCTTCGATTCGTCCCCATTGAAATCACAAGATTTCTTTTCCCTTCCCGAAAGGAAATGAAATTTCCTTTCGGGAAGGGAAAAGGAATCTTGTGAATCCCAAAAGAAAGGCTTACAAACACTCTGGAAAGGAGATAAGTTCAAATGAAATGCAATTGAAAAAAGCAGAAAATCAGTAATTTTAATGTCTTCAAAAAATAGGCTGTGAGGAAATCAGCTGCATTGCAAAGGACCAAAAGATGCAAAAAATAGGCTCACAGATGTTGCAAAAGCAGGGGAAAAAGTCAAGGAGGAAGACACAACTTAGGGGGCAAGATATGAGGGACATGGCATTGACACTTCACAAAGCAACGAAAAAAAGAAATTTTTCCAAAGTCAAAGCCATCAAAATGCAGGCAGGCCATACACCCGCAAGTGCAGGCACATGCAGCAAAGCTTGCCAAATTTCATCCCCATTGAAGGCCCAAACAGAAAAGAAGGACCTACAAACACACTGGAACGGACACTCCATCAAAGGAATTGCAATTGGAGGAGAAAAAAAGGAAATTTGGGAAATCTAGTTACTCTAAGAAAATGGCCCGGGATTATATGAGGTGCAGTGCGAAGGACCAAAAGATGCAAAAATTAAGCTAAGAGATGTTGCAAAATCAGGGGAAATAGTCAAGGAGGAAGACACAACTTACAGGGCAAGATATGAGGGACATGGCATGAACAGTTAAACAAAAAAAAAAAAAAACAAGAAAAAATCTTTCCCAAAGTCAAAGCCATAAAAATGCAGGCAGGCCATACGCCACCAAGGGCAGACACATGCAGCAAAGCTTGCCAAAATTGATCCCCACTGAAGGCCAAAACCGAAAAGAAGGACCTACAAAGGCGGGGCTCCATGTGTGAGGGGCAGGGCTTCAGGCAGTGAGGGGCGGTGCTCTATGTGTGACGGAAGCGGCTCCATGTGTGTGGGGCAGGGCTCCAGCCAGTGATGGGCGGGGCTCCATGTGGGATGGGCAGGGCTCCATGAGTGAGGGAAGGGGTTCCATGCGTGAGGGGCGGGGTTCCGGGCTGTGAGGGGTGGGGATCCAGTCAGTGAGGGGTGGGGCTCTAGGCAGTGATTGCCGAGGCTCCATGTGTTAGGGTTAGGGCTGCAGCCAGAGAGGGGCAGGGCTCCATGTGTGAGGGAAAAGGCTCCATGTGTGTGGGGCAGGGCTCCAGCCAGTGATGGGCGGGGCTCCATGTGGGATGGGCAGGGCTCCATGCAGTGAGGGATAGGGCTCCATAATTGAGGGGCGGGGCTTCAAATATGAAGGGCAAGGCCCCATGAGTGAAGGCCGGGGTTCCAGGCTTTCAGGGGTGGGGATCCAGTCAGTGAGGGGCGGGGCTCAGGACAGTGATGGCCGGGGCTCTTTGTGTTAGTGGCAGGGCTCCAGCCAGAGAGGGGCAAGGCTCCATGTGTGAGGGAAAGGGCTCCATGTTTGTGGGGCAGGGCTCCAGCCAGTGATGGGCGGGGATCCATGAGGGATGGGCAGGGCTCCATGCAGTCAGGGGCAAGGCTCCATATTTGAGGGGCGGGGCCCCAATTATGAAGGGCAAGGCCCCATGAGTGAAGGCGCGGGGTTCCAGGCTTTCAGGGGTGGGGATCCAGTCAGTGCGGGGCGGGGCACTAGGCAGTCATGGCTGGGGCTCCCTGTGTGAGGGGCAGGGCTTCAGGCAGTGAGGGGCGGTGGATGGAGACAGCATCGGAAATATTGCATTAGGAAAAGTAAAAATGTAAATTTGGTAAATTTAGTGACTGTAAGAAAATGGCCCGGGATTATGTCAGGTGCAGTGCGAAGGACTAAATGATGCCAAAACAAAGCTCACAGATATTTCAAAAGCAGCAGAAAAAGTCAAGGAGGAAAACACATCTTAGGGGGCAAGACATGAGGGACATGGCATGAATATTTAAAACAAGAAAAAAGAAAAACAAGAAAAAATCGTTCCCAAAGTCAAAGCCTTCAAAATGCAGGCAGGCCATACGCCAGCAAGTGCAGGCACATGCAGCAAAGCTTGCCAAATCTGATCCCCACTGAAGGCCAAAACAGAAAAAAATGGGCCTACAAACAGGCTGGAGCGGAGACACCATCAAAGGAATTGTAATTGGAGGAGAAAAAAAGAAAATTTGGGAAATTTAGTGACTGTAAGAAAATGGCCCGGGATAATATCAGGTGCAGTGCGAAGGACCAAAAGATGCAAAAACTAAGCTCACAGATGTTGCAAAAGCAGGGGAAAAAGTCAAGGAGGAAGACACAACTTAGGTGGCAAGATATGAGGACATGGCATGGACACTTCAGAAATCAACCAAAAAATGAAAAAAATCTTTCCCCAAGTCAAAGCCACCAAAAGGCATGGCATGCCATCAAGGGCAGGGAAATGCACCAATGATTCTTCGATTCATCCCCATTGAAATCACAAGACTTCTTTTCCCTTCCCGAAAGGAAATGAAATTTCCTTTCGGGAAGGGAAAAGGAATCTTGTGAATCCCAAAAGAAAGGCTTGCAAACACTCTGGAAAGGAGATAAGTTCAAATGAAATGCAATTGAAAAAAGCAGAAAATCGGGAATTTTAGTCTCTTCAAAAAACAGGCTGTGAGGAAATCAGCTGCATTGCAAAGGACCAAAAGGTGCCAAAACTAAGCTCAAAGATGTTGCAAAAGCAGGGGAAAAAGTCAAGGAGGAAGACACAACTTAGGGGGCAAGATATGAGGACATGGCATGGACACTTCAGAAATCAACCAAAAAATGAAAAAAATCTTTCCCCAAGTCAAAGCCACCAAAAGGCATGGCATGCCATCAAGGGCAGGGAAATGCACCAATGATTCTTCGATTCGTCCCCATTGAAATCACAAGATTTCTTTTCCCTTCCCAAAAGGAAATGAAATTTCCTTTCGGGAAGGGAAAAGGAATCTTGTGAATCCCAAAAGAAAGGCTTGCAAACACTCTGGAAAGGAGATAAGTTCAAATGAAATGCAATTGAAAAAAGCAGAAAATCAGTAATTTTAATGTCTTCAAAAAAGAGGCTGTGAGGAAATCAGCTGCATTGCAAAGGACCAAAACATGCAAAAAATAGGCTCACAGATGTTGCAAAAGCAGGGGAAAAAGTCAAGGAGGAAGACACAACTTAGGGGGCAAGATATGAGGGACATGGCATGGACACTTCACAAAACAACGAAATAAAAAAATTTTTCCTAATTCAAAGCCATCAAAATGCAGGCAGGCCATACACCAGCAAGTCCAGGCACATGCAGCAAAGCTTGCCAAAATTCATCCCCACTGAAGGCCCAAACAGAAAAGAAGGACCTACAAACACACTGGAAGGAAGAATCCATCAAAGGAATTGCAATTGGAGGAGAAAAAAAGGAAATTTGGGAAATCTAGTTACTCTAAGAAAATGGCCTGGGATTATATGAGGTGCAGTGCGAAGGACCAAAAGATGCAAAAATTAAGCTAAGAGATGTTGCAAAATCAGGGGAAATAGTCAAGGAGGAAGACACAACTTACGGGGCAAGATATGAGGGACATGGCATGAACAGTTAAACAAAAATTAAAAAAAAAAGAAAAAATCCTTCCCAAAGTCAAAGCCATCAAAATGCAGGCAGGCCATACGCCAGCAAGTGCAGACACATGCAGCAAAGCTTGCCAAAATTGATCCCCACTGAAGGCCAAAACCGAAAAGAAGGACCTACAAAGGCGGGGCTCCATGTGTGAGGGGCAGGGCTTCAGGCAGTGAGGGGCGGTGCTCTATGTGTGACGGAAGCGGCTCCATGTGTGTGGGGCAGGGCTCCAGCCAGTGATGGGCGGGGCTCCATGTGGGATGGGCAGGGCTCCATGAGTGAGGGAAGGGGTTCCATGCGTGAGGGGCGGGGTTCCGGGCTGTGAGGGGTGGGGATCCAGTCAGTGAGGGGTGGGGCTCTAGGCAGTGATTGCCGAGGCTCCATGTGTTAGGGTTAGGGCTGCAGCCACAGAGGGGCAGGGCTCCATGTGTGAGGGAAAAGGCTCCATGTGTGTGGGGCAGGGCTCCAGCCAGTGATGGGCGGGGCTCCATGTGGGATGGGCAGGGCTCCATGCAGTGAGGGATAGGGCTCCATAATTGAGGGGCGGGGCTTCAAATATGAAGGGCAAGGCCCCATGAGTGAAGGCCGGGGTTCCAGGCTTTCAGGGGTGGGGATCCAGTCAGTGAGGGGCGGGGCTCAGGACAGTGATGGCCGGGGCTCTTTGTGTTAGTGGCAGGGCTCCAGCCAGAGAGGGACAAGGCTCCATGTGTGAGGGAAAGGGCTCCATGTTTGTGGGGCAGGGCTCCAGCCAGTGATGGGCGGGGATCCATGAGGGATGGGCAGGGCTCCATGCAGTCAGGGGCAAGGCTCCATATTTGAGGGGCGGGGCCCAAATTATGAAGGGCAAGGCCCCATGAGTGAGGCGCGGGGTTCCAGGCTTTCAGGGGTGGGGATCCAGTCAGTGCGGGGCGGGGCACTAGGCAGTCATGGCTGGGGCTCCCTGTGTGAGGGGCAGGGCTTCAGGCAGTGAGGGGCGGTGGATGGAGACAGCATCGGAAATATTGCATTAGGAAAAGTAAAAATGTAAATTTGGTAAATTTAGTGACTGTAAGAAAATGGCCCGGGATTATGTCAGGTGCAGTGCGAAGGACTAAATGATGCCAAAACAAAGCTCACAGATATTTCAAAAGCAGCAGAAAAAGTCAAGGAGGAAAACACATCTTAGGGGGCAAGACATGAGGGACATGGCATGAATATTTAAAACAAGAAAAAAGAAAAACAAGAAAAAATCGTTCCCAAAGTCAAAGCCTTCAAAATGCAGGCAGGCCATACGCCAGCAAGTGCAGGCACATGCAGCAAATCTTGCCAAATCTGATCCCCACTGAAGGCCAAAACAGAAAATAAGGGCCTACAAACAGGCTGGAGCGGAGACACCATCAAAGGAATTGTAATTGGAGGAGAAAAAAAGAAAATTTGGGAAATTTAGTGACTGTAAGAAAATGGCCCGGGATAATATCAGGTGCAGTGCGAAGGACCAAAAGATGCAAAAACTAAGCTCACAGATGTTGCAAAAGCAGGGGAAAAAGTCAAGGAGGAAGACACAACTTAGGTGGCAAGATATGAGGACATGGCATGGACACTTCAGAAATCAACCAAAAAATGAAAAAAATCTTTCCCCAAGTCAAAGCCACCAAAAGGCATGGCATGCCATCAAGGGCAGGGAAATGCACCAATGATTCTTCGATTCGTCCCCATTGAAATCACAAGATTTCTTTTCCCTTCCCGAAAGGAAATGAAATTTCCTTTCTGGAAGGGAAAAGGAATCTTGTGAATCCCAAAAGAAAGGCTTGCAAACACTCTGGAAAGGAGATAAGTTCAAATGAAATGCATTTGAAAAAAGCAGAAAATCAGTAATTTTAATGTCTTCAAAAAATAGGCTGTGAGGAAATCAGCTGCATTGCAAAGGACCAAAACATGCAAAAAATAGGCTCACAGATGTTGCAAAAGCAGGGGAAAAAGTCAAGGAGGAAGACACAACTTAGGGGGCAAGATATGAGGGAGATGGCATGGACACTTCACAAAACAATGAAAAAAAAAAATTTTTCCAAAGTCAAAGCCATCAAAATGCAGGCAGGCCATACACCAGCAAGTCCAGGCACATGCAGCAAAGCTTGCCAAAATTCATCCCCACTGAAGGCCCAAACAGAAAAGAAGGACCTACAAACACACTGGAACGGAGACTCCATCAAAGGAATTGCAATTGGAGGAGAAAAAAAGGAAATTTGGGAAATCTAGTTACTCTAAGGAAATGGCCCGGGATTACATGAGGTGCAGTGCGAAGGACCAAAAGATGCAAAAATTAAGCTAAGAGATGTTGCAAAATCAGGGGAAATAGTCAAGGAGGAAGACACAACTTACGGGGCAAGATATGAGGGACATGGCATGAACAGTTAAACAAAAAACAAAAAAACAAGAAAAAATCTTTCCCAAAGTCAAAGCCATCAAAATGCAGGCAGCCCATACGCCAGCAAGTGCAGACACATGCAGCAAAGCTTGCCAAAATTGATCCCCACTGAAGGCCAAAACCGAAAAGAAGGACCTACAAAGGCGGGGCTCCATGTGTGAGGGGCAGGGCTTCAGGCAGTGAGGGGCGGTGCTCTATGTGTGACGGAAGCGGCTCCATGTGTGTGGGGCAGGGCTCCAGCCAGTGATGGGCGGGGCTCCATGTGGGATGGGCAGGGCTCCATGAGTGAGGGAAGGGGTTCCATGCGTGAGGGGCGGGGTTCCGGGCTGTGAGGGGTGGGGATCCAGTCAGTGAGGGGTGGGGCTCTAGGCTCTAGTGATTGCCGAGGCTCCATGTGTTAGGGTTAGGGCTGCAGCCAGAGAGAGGCAGGGCTCCATGTGTGAAGGAAAAGGCTCCATGGGTGTAGGGCAGGGCTCCAGCCAGTGATAGGCGGGGCTCCATGTGGGATGGGCAGGGCTCCATGCAGTGAGGGATAGGGCTCCATATTTGAGGGGCGGGGCTTCAAATATGAAGGGCAAGGCCCCATGAGTGAAGGCCGGGGTTCCAGGCTTTCAGGGGTGGGGATCCAGTCAGTGAGGGGCGGGGCTCAGGGCAGTGATGGCCGGGGCTCTTTGTGTTAGTGGCAGGGCTCCAGCCAGAGAGGGGCAAGGCTCCATGTGTGAGGGAAAGGGCTCCATGTTTGTGGGGCAGGGCTCCAGCCAGTGATGGGCGGGGATCCATGAGGGACGGGCAGGGCTCCATGCAGTCAGGGGCAAAGCTCCATATTTGAGGGGCGGGGCTCCAATTATGAAGGGCAAGGGCCCATGAGTGAGGCGCGGGGTTCCAGGCTTTCAGGGGTGGGGATCCAGTCAGTGCGGGGCGGGGCACTAGGCAGTCATGGCTGGGGCTCCCTGTGTTAGGGGCAGGGCTTCAGGCAGTGAGGGGCGGTGGATGGAGACAGCATCGGAAATATTGCATTAGGAAAAGTAAAAATGTAAATTTAGTAAATTTAGTGACTGTAAGAAAATGGCCCGGGATTATGTCAGGTGCAGTGCGAAGGACTAAATGATGCCAAAACAAAGCTCACAGATATTTCAAAAGCAGCGGAAAATGTCAAGGAGGAAAACACAACTTAGGGGGCAAGATATGAGGGACATGGCATGAATATTTAAAACAAGAGAAAAGAAAAACAAGAAAAAATCGTTCCCAAAGTCAAAGCCTTCAAAATGCAGGCAGGCCATACGCCAGCAAGTGCAGGCACATGCAGCAAATCTTGCCAAATCTGATCCCCACTGAAGGCCAAAACAGAAAATAAGGGCCTACAAACAGGCTGGAGCGGAGACACCATCAAAGGAATTGTAATTGGAGGAGAAAAAAAGAAAATTTGGGAAATTTAGTGACTGTAAGAAAATGGCCCGGGATAATATCAGGTGCAGTGCGAAGGACCAAAAGATGCAAAAACTAAGCTCACAGATGTTGCAAAAGCAGGGGAAAAAGTCAAGGAGGAAGACACAACTTAGGTGGCAAGATATGAGGACATGGCATGGACACTTCAGAAATCAACCAAAAAATGAAAAAAATCTTTCCCCAAGTCAAAGCCACCAAAAGGCATGGCATGCCATCAAGGGCAGGGAAATGCACCAATGATTCTTCGATTCGTCCCCATTGAAATCACAAGATTTCTTTTCCCTTCCCGAAAGGAAATGAAATTTCCTTTCTGGAAGGGAAAAGGAATCTTGTGAATCCCAAAAGAAAGGCTTGCAAACACTCTGGAAAGGAGATAAGGTCAAATGAAATGCAATTGAAAAAAGCAGAAAATCAGTAATTTTAATGTCTTCAAAAAAAAGGCTGTGAGGAAATCAGCTGCATTGCAAAGGACCAAAACATGCAAAAAATAGGCTCACAGATGTTGCAAAAGCAGGGGAAAAAGTCAAGGAAGAAGACGCAACTTAGGTGGCAAGATATGAGGACATGGCATGGACACTTCACAAAACAACGAAAAAAAAAAATTTTTCCAAAGTCAAAGCCATCAAAATGCAGGCAGGCCATACACCAGCAAGTCCAGGCACATGCAGCAAAGCTTGCCAAAATTCATCCCCACTGAAGGCCCAAACAGAAAAGAAGGACCTACAAACACACTGGAACGGAGACTCCATCAAAGGAATTGCAATTGGAGGAGACAAAAAGGAAATTTGGGAAATCTAGTTACTCTAAGGAAATGGCCCGGGATTATATGAGGTGCAGTGCGAAGGACCAAAAGATGCAAAAATTAAGCTAAGAGATGTTGCAAAATCAGGGGAAATAGTCAAGGAGGAAGACACAACTTAAGGGGCAAGATATGAGCGACATGGCATGAAGAGTTAAACAAAAAAATAAAACCAAGAAAAAATCTTTCCCAAAGTCAAAGCCATCAAAATGCAGGCAGGCCATACGCCAGCAAGTGCAGACACATGCAGCAAAGCTTGCCAAAATTGATCCCCACTGAAGGCCAAAACCGAAAAGAAGGACCTACAAAGGCGGGGCTCCATGTGTGAGGGGCAGGGCTTCAGGCAGTGAGGGGCGGTGCTCTATGTGTGACGGAAGCGGCTCCATGTGTGTGGGGCAGGGCTCCAGCCAGTGATGGGCGGGGCTCCATGTGGGATGGGCAGGGCTCCATGAGTGAGGGAAGGGGTTCCATGCGTGAGGGGCGGGGTTCCGGGCTGTGAGGGGTGGGGATCCAGTCAGTGAGGGGTGGGGCTCTAGGCAGTGATTGCCGAGGCTCCATGTGTTAGGGTTAGGGCTGCAGCCAGAGAGGGGCAGGGCTCCATGTGTGAGGGAAAAGGCTCCATGTGTGTGGGGCAGGGCTCCAGCCAGTGATGGGCGGGGCTCCATGTGGGATGGGCAGGGCTCCATGCAGTGAGGGATAGGGCTCCATATTTGAGGGGTGGGGCTTCAAATATGAAGGGCAAGGCCCCATGAGTGAAGGCTGGGGTTCCAGGCTTTCAGGGGTGGGGATCCAGTCAGTGAGGGGCGGGGCTCAGGGCAGTGATGGCCGGGGCTCTTTGTGTTAGTGGCAGGGCTCCAGCCAGAGAGGGGCAAGGCTCCATGTGTGAGGGAAAGGGCTCCCTGTTTGTGGGGCAGGGCTCCAGCCAGTGATGGGTGGGGATCCATGAGGGATGGGCAGGGCTCCATGCAGTCAGGGGCAAGGCTCCATATTTGAGGGGCGGGGCTCCAATTATGAAGGGCAAGGCCCCATGAGTGAGGCGCGGGGTTCCAGGCTTTCAGGGGTGGGGATCCAGTCAGTGCAGGGCGGGGCACTAGGCAGTCATGGCTGGGGCTCCCTGTGTGAGGGGCAGGGCTTCAGGCAGTGAGGGGCGGTGGATGGAGACAGCATCGGAAATATTGCATTAGGAAAAGTAAAAATGTAAATTTGGTAAATTTAGTGACTGTAAGAAAATGGCCCGGGATTATGTCAGGTGCAGTGCGAAGGACTAAATGATGCCAAAACAAAGCTCACAGATATTTCAAAAGCAGCGGAAAAAGTCAAGGAGGAAAACACAACTTAGGGGGCAAGATATGAGGGACATGGCATGAATATTTAAAACAAGAAAAAAGAAAAACAAGAAAAAATCGTTCCCAAAGTCAAAGCCTTCAAAATGCAGGCAGGCCATACGCCAGCAAGTGCAGGCACATGCAGCAAAGCTTGCCAAATCTGATCCCCACTGAAGGCCAAAACAGAAAATAAGGGCCTACAAACAGGCTGGAGCGGAGACACCATCAAAGGAATTGTAATTGGAGGAGAAAAAAAGAAAATTTGGGAAATTTAGTGACTGTAAGAAAATGGCCTGGGATAATATCAGGTGCAGTGCGAAGGACCAAAAGATGCAAAAACTAAGCTCACAGATGTTGCAAAAGCAGGGGAAAAAGTCAAGGAGGAAGACACAACTTAGGGGGCAAGATATGAGAACATGGCATGGACACTTCAGAAATCAACCAAAAAATGAAAAAAATCTTTCCCCAAGTCAAAGCCACCAAAAGGCATGGCATGCCATCAAGGGCAGGGAAATGCACCAATGATTCTTCGATTCGTCCCTTTTGAAATCACAAGATTTCTTTTCCCTTCCCGAAAGGAAATGAAATTTCCTTTCTGGAAGGGAAAAGGAATCTTGTGAATCCCAAAAGAAAGGCTTGCAAACACTCTGGAAAGGAGATAAGTTCAAATGAAATGCAATTGAAAAAAGCAGAAAATCAGTAATTTTAATGTCTTCAAAAAATAGGCTGTGAAAAAATCAGCTGCATTGCAAAGGACCAAAACATGCAAAAAATAGGCTCACAGATGTTGCAACAGCAGGGGAAAAAGTCAAGGAGGAAGACACAACTTAGGGGGCAAGATATGAGGGACATGGCATGGTCAATTTACAAAACAACGAAAAAAAAATTTTTTTTCCAAACTCAAAGCCATCAAAATGCAGGCAGGCCATACACCAGCAAGTCCAGGCACATGCAGCAAAGCTTGCCAAAATTCATCCCCACTGAAGGCCCAAACAGAAAAGAAGGACCTACAAACACACTGGAACGGAGACTCCATCAAAGGAATTGCAATTGGAGGAGAAAAAAAGGAAATTTGGGAAATCTAGTTACTCTAAGAAAATGGCCTGGGATTATATGTGGTGCAGTGCGAAGGACCAAAAGATGCAAAAATTAAGCTAAGAGATGTTGCAAAATCAGGGGAAATAGTCAAGGAGGAAGACACAACTTAAGGGGCAAGATATGAGGGACATGGCATTAACAGTTAAACAATAAAAAAAAAAACAAGAAAAAAGAAAAAGTCTTCCCCAAAGTCAAAGCCATCAAAATGCAGGCAGGCCATAGGCCAGCAAGTGCAGACACATGCAGCAAAGCTTGCCAAAATTGATCCCCACTGAAGGCCAAAACCGAAAAGAAGGACCTACAAACGCAGGGCTCCATGTGTGAGGGGCAGGGCTCCAGCCAGTGATGGGCGGGGCTCCATGTGGGATGGGCAGGGCTCCATGAGTGAGGGAAGGGGTTCCATGCGTGAGGGGCGGGGTTCCGGGCTGTGAGGGGTGGGGATCCAGTCAGTGAGGGGTGGGGCTCTAGGCTCTAGTGATTGCCGAGGCTCCATGTGTTAGGGTTAGGGCTGCAGCCAGAGAGAGGCAGGGCTCCATGTGTGAAGGAAAAGGCTCCATGGGTGTAGGGCAGGGCTCCAGCCAGTGATGGGCGGGGCTCCATGTGGGATGGGCAGGGCTCCATGCAGTGAGGGATAGGGCTCCATATTTGAGGGGCGGGGCTTCAAATATGAAGGGCAAGGCCCCATGAGTGAAGGCCGGGGTTCCAGGCTTTCAGGGGTGGGGATCCAGTCAGTGAGGGGCGGGGCTCAGGGCAGTGATGGCCGGGGCTCTTTGTGTTAGTGGCAGGGCTCCAGCCAGAGAGGGGCAAGGCTCCATGTGTGAGGGAAAGGGCTCCATGTTTGTGGGGCAGGGCTCCAGCCAGTGATGGGCGGGGATCCATGAGGGACGGGCAGGGCTCCATGCAGTCAGGGGCAAAGCTCCATATTTGAGGGGGCGGGGCTCCAATTATGAAGGGCAAGGCCCCATGAGTGAGGCGCGGGGTTCCAGGCTTTCAGGGGTGGGGATCCAGTCAGTGCGGGGCGGGGGCACTAGGCAGTCATGGCTGGGGCTCCCTGTGTGAGGGGCAGGGCTTCAGGCAGTGAGGGGCGGTGGATGGAGACAGCATTGGAAATATTGCATAGGAAAAGTAAAAATGTAAATTTGGTAAATTTAGTGACTGTAAGAAAATGGCCCGGGATTATGTCAGGTGCAGTGCGAAGGACTAAATGATGCCAAAACAAAGCTCACAGATATTTCAAAAGCAGCGGAAAAAGTCAAGGAGGAAAACACAACTTAGGGGGCAAGATATGAGGGACATGGCATGAATATTTAAAACAAGAAAAAAGAAAAACAAGAAAAAATCGTTCCCAAAGTCAAAGCCTTCAAAATGCAGGCAGGCCATACGCCAGCAAGTGCAGGCACATGCAGCAAAGCTTGCCAAATCTGATCCCCACTGAAGGCCAAAACAGAAAAGAAGGGCCTACAAACAGGCTGGAGCGGAGACACCATCAAAGGAATTGTAATTGGAGGAGAAAAAAAGAAAATTTGGGAAATTTAGTGACTGTAAGAAAATGGCCCGGGATAATATCAGGTGCAGTGCGAAGGACCAAAAGATGCAAAAACTAAGCTCACAGATGTTGCAAAAGCAGGGGAAAAAGTCAAGGAGGAAGACACAACTTAGGTGGCAAGATATGAGGACATGGCATGGACACTTCAGAAATCAACCAAAAAATGAAAAAAATCTTTCCCCAAGTCAAAGCCACCAAAAGGCATGGCATGCCATCAAGGGCAGGGAAATGCACCAATGATTCTTCGATTCGTCCCCATTGAAATCACAAGATTTCTTTTCCCTTCCCGAAAGGAAATGAAATTTCCTTTCTGGAAGGGAAAAGGAATCTTGTGAATCCCAAAAGAAAGGCTTGCAAACACTCTGGAAAGGAGATAAGTTCAAATGAAATGCAATTGAAAAAAGCAGAAAATCAGTAATTTTAATGTCTTCAAAAAATAGGCTGTGAGGAAATCAGCTGCATTGCAAAGGACCAAAACATGCAAAAAATAGGCTCACAGATGTTGCAACAGCAGGGGAAAAAGTCAAGGAGGAAGACACAACTTAGGGGGCAAGATATGAGGGAGATGGCATGGACACTTCACAAAACAATGAAAAAAAAAAATTTTTCCAAAGTCAAAGCCATCAAAATGCAGGCAGGCCATACACCAGCAAGTCCAGGCACATGCAGCAAAGCTTGCCAAAATTCATCCCCACTGAAGGCCCAAACAGAAAAGAAGGACCTACAAACACACTGGAACGGAGACTCCATCAAAGGAATTGCAATTGGAGGAGAAAAAAAGGAAATTTGGGAAATCTAGTTACTGTAAGAAAATGGCCTGGGATTATATGTGGTGCAGTGCGAAGGACCAAAAGATGCAAAAATTAAGCTAAGAGATGTTGCAAAATCAGGGGAAATAGTCAAGGAGGAAGACACAACTTACGGGGCAAGATATGAGGGACATGGCATGAACAGTTAAACAAAAAAAAAAACCAAGAAAAAATCTTTCCCAAAGTCAAAGCCATCAAAATGCAGGCAGGCCATATGCCAGCAAGTGCAGACACATGCAGCAAAGCTTGCCAAAATTGATCCCCACTGAAGGCCAAAACCGAAAAGAAGGACCTACAAAGGCGGGGCTCCATGTGTGAGGGGCAGGGCTTCAGGCAGTGAGGGGCGGTGCTCTATGTGTGACGGAAGCGGCTCCATGTGTGTGGGGCAGGGCTCCAGCCAGTGATGGGCGGGGCTCCATGTGGGATGGGCAGGGCTCCATGAGTGAGGGAAGGGGTTCCATGCGTGAGGGGCGGGGTTCCGGGCTGTGAGGGGTGGGGATCCAGTCAGTGAGGGGTGGGGCTCTAGGCAGTGATTGCCGAGGCTCCATGTGTTAGGGTTAGGGCTGCAGCCAGAGAGGGGCAGGGCTCCATGTGTGAGGGAAAAGGCTCCATGGGTGTGGGGCAGGGCTCCAGCCAGTGATGGGCGGGGCTCCATGTGGGATGGGCAGGGCTCCATGCAGTGAGGGATAGGGCTCCATATTTGAGGGGCGGGGCTTCAAATATGAAGGGCAAGGCCCCATGAGTGAAGGCCGGGGTTCCAGGCTTTCAGGGGTGGGGATCCAGTCAGTGAGGGGCGGGGCTCAGGGCAGTGATGGCCGGGGCTCTTTGTGTTAGTGGCAGGGCTCCAGCCAGAGAGGGGCAAGGCTCCATGTGTGAGGGAAAGGGCTCCATGTTTGTGGGGCAAGGCTCCAGCCAGTGATGGGCGGGGATCCATCAGGGATGGGCAGGGCTCCATGCAGTCAGGGGCAAGGCTCCATATTTGAGGGGCGGGGCTCCAATTATGAAGGGCAAGGCCCCATGAGTGAGGCGCGGGGTTTCAGGCTTTCAGGGGTGGGGATCCAGTCAGTGCGGGGCGGGACACTAGGCAGTCATGGCTGGGGCTCCCTGTGTGAGGGGCAGGGCTTCAGGCAGTGAGGGGCGGTGGATGGAGACAGCATTGGAAATATTGCATTAGGAAAAGTAAAAATGTAAATTTGGTAAATTTAGTGACTGTAAGAAAATGGCCCGGGATTATGTCAGGTGCAGTGCGAAGGACTAAATGATGCCAAAACAAAGCTCACAGATATTTCAAAAGCAGCGGAAAAAGTCAAGGAGGAAAACACAACTTAGGGGGCAAGATATGAGGGACATGGCATGAATATTTAAAACAAGAAAAAAGAAAAACAAGAAAAAATCGTTCCCAAAGTCAAAGCCTTCAAAATGCAGGCAGGCCATACGCCAGCAAGTGCAGGCACATGCAGCAAAGCTTGCCAAATCTGATCCCCACTGAAGGCCAAAACAGAAAATAAGGGCCTACAAACAGGCTGGAGCGGAGACACCATCAAAGGAATTGTAATTGGAGGAGAAAAAAAGAAAATTTGGGAAATTTAGTGACTGTAAGAAAATGGCCCGGGATAATATCAGGTGCAGTGCGAAGGACCAAAAGATGCAAAAACTAAGCTCACAGATGTTGCAAAAGCAGGGGAAAAAGTCAAGGAGGAAGACACAACTTAGGTGGCAAGATATGAGGACATGGCATGGACACTTCAGAAATCAACCAAAAAATGAAAAAAATCTTTCCCCAAGTCAAAGCCACCAAAAGGCATGGCATGCCATCAAGGGCAGGGAAATGCACCAATGATTCTTCGATTCGTCCCCATTGAAATCACAAGATTTCTTTTCCCATCCCGAAAGGAAATGAAATTTCCTTTCTGGAAGGGAAAAGGAATCTTGTGAATCCCAAAAGAAAGGCTTGCAAACACTCTGGAAAGGAGATAAGTTCAAATGAAATGCAATTGAAAAAAGCAGAAAATCAGTAATTTTAATGTCTTCAAAAAATAGGCTGTGAGGAAATCAGCTGCATTGCAAAGGACCAAAACATGCAAAAAATAGGCTCACAGATGTTGCAAAAGCAGGGGAAAAAGTCAAGGAGGAAGACACAACTTAGGGGGCAAGATATGAGGGACATGGCATGGACAATTCACAAAACAACGAAAAAAAAAATTTTTTTCCACACTCAAAGCCATCAAAATGCAGGCAGGCCATACACCAGCAAGTCCAGGCACATGCAGCAAAGCTTGCCAAAATTCATCCCCACTGAAGGCCCAAACAGAAAAGAAGGACCTACAAACACACTGGAACGGAGACTCCATCAAAGGAATTGCAATTGGAGGAGAAAAAAAGGAAATTTGGGAAATCTAGTTACTGTAAGAAAATGGCCTGGGATTATATGTGGTGCAGTGCGAAGGACCAAAAGATGCAAAAATTAAGCTAAGAGATGTTGCAAAATCAGGGGAAATAGTCAAGGAGGAAGACACAACTTACGGGGCAAGATATGAGGGACATGGCATGAACAGTTAAACAAAAAAAAAAAACAAGAAAAAATCTTTCCCAAAGTCAAAGCCATCAAAATGCAGGCAGGCCATACGCCAGCAAGTGCAGACACATGCAGCAAAGCTTGCCAAAATTGATCCCCACTGAAGGCCAAAACCGAAAAGAAGGACCTACAAAGGCGGGGCTCCATGTGTGAGGGGCAGGGCTTCAGGCAGTGAGGGGCGGTGCTCTATGTGTGACGGAAGCGGCTCCATGTGTGTGGGGCAGGGCTCCAGCCAGTGATGGGCGGGGCTCCATGTGGGATGGGCAGGGCTCCATGAGTGAGGGAAGGGGTTCCATGCGTGAGGGGCGGGGTTCCGGGCTGTGAGGGGTGGGGATCCAGTCAGTGAGGGGTGGGGCTCTAGGCAGTGATTGCCGAGGCTCCATGTGTTAGGGTTAGGGCTGCAGCCACAGAGGGGCAGGGCTCCATGTGTGAGGGAAAAGGCTCCATGGGTGTGGGGCAGGGCTCCAGCCAGTGATGGGCGGGGCTCCATGTGGGATGGGCAGGGCTCCATGCAGTGAGGGATAGGGCTCCATATTTGAGGGGCGGGGCTTCAACTATGAAGGGCAAGGCCCCATGAGTGAAGGCCGGGGTTCCAGGCTTTCAGGGGTGGGGATCCAGTCAGTGAGGGGCGGGGCTCAGGGCAGTGATGGCCGGGGCTCTTTGTGTTAGTGGCAGGGCTCCAGCCAGAGAGGGACAAGGCTCCATGTGTGAGGGAAAGGGCTCCATGTTTGTGGGGCAAGGCTCCAGCCAGTGATGGGCGGGGATCCATGAGGGATGGGCAGGGCTCCATGCAGTCAGGGGCAAGGCTCCATATTTGAGGGGCGGGGCTCCAATTATGAAGGGCAAGGCCCCATGAGTGAGGCGCGGGGTTCCAGGCTTTCAGGGGTGGGGATCCAGTCAGTGCGGGGCGGGGCACTAGGCAGTCATGGCTGGGGCTCCCTGTGTGAGGGGCAGGGCTTCAGGCAGTGAGGGGCGGTGGATGGAGACAGCATCGGAAATATTGCATTAGGAAAAGTAAAAATGTAAATTAGGTAAATTTAGTGACTGTAAGAAAATGGCCCGGGATTATGTCAGGTGCAGTGCGAAGGACTAAATGATGCCAAAACAAAGCTCACAGATATTTCAAAAGCAGCGGAAAAAGTCAAGGAGGAAAACACAACTTAGGGGGCAAGATATGAGGGACATGGCATGAATATTTAAAACAAGAAAAAAGAAAAACAAGAAAAAATCGTTCCCAAAGTCAAAGCCTTCAAAATGCAGGCAGGCCATACGCCAGCAAGTGCAGGCACATGCAGCAAAGCTTGCCAAATCTGATCCCCACTGAAGGCCAAAACAGAAAATAAGGGCCTACAAACAGGCTGGAGCGGAGACACCATCAAAGGAATTGTAATTGGAGGAGAAAAAAAGAAAATTTGGGAAATTTAGTGACTGTAAGAAAATGGCCGGGGATAATATCAGGTGCAGTGCGAAGGACCAAAAGATGCAAAAACTAAGCTCACAGATGTTGCAAAAGCAGGGGAAAAAGTCAAGGAGGAAGACACAACTTAGGTGGCAAGATATGAGTACATGGCATGGACACTTCAGAAATCAACCAAAAAATGAAAAAAATCTTTCCCCAAGTCAAAGCCACCAAAAGGCATGGCATGCCATCAAGGGCAGGGAAATGCACCAATGATTCTTCGATTCGCCCCCATTGAAATCACAAGATTCCTTTTCCCTTCCCGAAAGGAAATGAAATTTCCTTACAAGAAGGGAAAAGGATCTTGTGAATCCCAAAAGAAAGGCTAGCAAACACACTGGAAAGGAGATAAGTTCAAATGAAATGCAATTGAAAAAAGCAGAAAATCAGTAATTTTAATGTCTTCAAAAAATAGGCTGTGAGGAAATCTGCTGCATTGCAAAGGACCAAAACATGCAAAAAATAGGCTCACAGATGTTGCAAAAGCAGGGGAAAAAGTCAAGGAGGAAGACACAACTTAGGGGGCAAGATATGAGCGACATGGCATGAATACTTAAAATAATAAAAAAAAAAAAGAAAAAATCTTTCCCAAAGTCAAAGCCATCAAAAGGCATGGCCTGCCATCAAGTGCAGGGACATGCACCAAAGATTCCTCTATTGGTCCCCATTGAAATCACAAGATTCCTTTTCCCTTCCTGAAAGGAAATGAAATTTCCTTTCGGGAAGGGAAAAGGAATCTTGCGAATCCCAAGAGAAAGGCTTACAAACACTCTGGAAAGGAGATAGGTTCAAATGAAATGGAAATGAAAAAAGCAGAAAATCTGGAATTTCAGTCTCTTCAAAAAATAGGCTGTGAGGAAATCAGCTGCATTGCAAAGGACCAAAAGGTGCCAAAACTAAGCTCACAGATGTTGCAAAAGCAGGGGAAAAAGTCAAGGAGGAAGACACAACTTAGGGGGCAAGATATGAGGGACATGGCATGAATACTTAAAATAATAAAAAAAAAAAAAAGAAAAAACCTTTCCCAAAGTGAAAGCCATCAAAATGCAGGCAGGCCATTTGCCAGCAAGTGCAGGCACATGCAGCAAAGCTTGCCAAAATTGATCCCCACTGAAGGCCAAAACAGAAAATAAGGACTTGCAAACAAGCTGGAATGGAGACAACATCAAAGGAATTGCAATTGCAGGAGAAAAAATGAAAATTTTTGAAATTTAGTGACTCTTAGAAAATGGCCTGGGGTTTTAGCAGGTGCAGTGCAAAGGACCAAAAGGTGCCATACCTAAGCTCACAGATGTTGCAAAAGCAGGGGAAAAAGTCAAGGAGGAAGACACAACTTAGGGGGCAAGACATGAGGGACATGGCATGAACACTTTAGAAAACAACCAAAAAAAGAAAAAAATCTTTCGTAAAGTCAAAGCCACCAAAAGGAATGGCATGCCATCAAGTGCAGGGACATGCACCAAAGATTCCTCTATTTGTCCCCATTGAAATCGCAAGATTCCTTTTCCCTTCCCGAAAGGAAATGAAATTTCCTTTCGGGAAGGGAAAAGGAATCTTGCGAATCCCACAAGAAAGGCTTACAAACACTCTGGAAAGGAGATAGGTTCAAATGAAATGCAATTGAAAAAGCAGAAAATCAGGAATTTTAGTCTCTTCAAAAAACAGGCTGTGAGGAAATCAGCTGCATTGCAAAGGACCAAAAGGTGCCAAAATTAAGCTCACAGATGTTGCAAAAGCAGGGGAAAAAGTCAAGGAGGAAGACACAACTTAGGGGGCAAGATATGAGGGACATGGCATGAATACTTAAAATAATAAAAAAAAAAAAAAGAAAAAACCTTTCCCAAAGTCAAAGCCATCAAAATGCAGGCAGGCCATTTGCCAGCAAGTGCAGGCACATGCAGCAAAGCTTGCCAAAATTGATCCCCACTGAAGGCCAAAACAGAAAATAAGGACTTGCAAACAAGCTGGAATGGAGACAACATCAAAGGAATTGCAATTGCAGGAGAAAAAATGAAAATTTTGGAAATTTAGTGACTCTTAGAAAATGGCCTGGGGTTTTAGCAGGTGCAGTGCAAAGGACCAAAAGGTGCCATACCTAAGCTCACAGATGTTGCAAAAGCAGGGGAAAAAGTCAAGGAGGAAGACACAACTTAGGGGGCAAGACATGAGGGACATGGCATGAACACTTTAGAAAACAACCAAAAAAAGAAAAAAATCTTTCCTAAAGTCAAAGCCACCAAAAGGAATGGCATGCCATCAAGTGCAGGGACATGCACCAAAGATTCCTCTATTTGTCCCCATTGAAATCGCAAGATTCCTTTTCCCTTCCCGAAAGGAAATGAAATTTCCTTTCGGGAAGGGAAAAGGAATCTTGCGAATCCCACAAGAAAGGCTTACAAACACTCTGGAAAGGAGATAGGTTCAAATGAAATGCAATTGAAAAAGCAGAAAATCAGGAATTTTAGTCTCTTCAAAAAACAGGCTGTGAGGAAATCAGCTGCATTGCAAAGTACCAAAAGGTGCCAAAATTAAGCTCACAGATGTTGCAAAATCAGGGGAAAAAGTCAAGGAGGAAGACACAACTTAGGGGGCAAGATATGAAGGACATGACATGAATACTTAAAACAAACAAAAAAAAAAAATACAAAAAATCTTTCCCAAAGTCAAAGCCATCAAAATGCAGGCAGGCCCTACGCCACCAAGGGCAGGCACATGCAGCAAAGCTTGCCAAAATTGATCCACACTGAAGGCCAAAACAGAAAAGAAGGGCCTACAAACACGGTGGAATGGAAACACCATCAAAGGAATTGCAATTGGAGGAGAAAAAAAGAAAATTTGGGAAATTTTATGACTCTTAGAAAGGGGCATGGGGTTTTAGCAGGTGCAGTGCAAAGGACCAAAAGGTGCCAAAACTAAGCTCACAGATGTTGCAAAAGCAGGGGAAAAAGTCAAGGAGGAAGACACAACTTAGGGGGCAAGATATGAGGGACATGGCATGAATACTTAAAATAATAAAAAAAAAAGAAGAAAAAATCTTTCCCAAAGTCAAAGCCATCAAAACGCAGGCATGCCATAGGCCAGCAAGGGCAGGCACATGCAGCAAAGCTTGCCAAAATTGATCCCCACTGAAGGCCAAAACTGAAAAAAGGACCTACAAAAACGCTGGAAAGGTGTCAACATGAAAGGAATTGCAATTGGAGGAGAAAAAAAGAAAATTTTGGAAATTTAGTGACTCTAAGAAAATGGCCTGGGTTTATATCAGGTGCAGTGCAAAGGACCAAAAGATGCAAAAACTTAGCTCACAGATGTTGCAAAAGCAGGGGAAAAAGTCAAGGAGGAAGACAGAACTTAGGGGGCAAGATGTGAGGGACATGGCATGAATACTTAAAATAATAAAAAAAAAAAAGCAAAAATCTTTCCCAAAGTCAAAGCCATCAAAATGCAGGCAGGCCATACGCCAGCAAGGGCAGCCATATGCAGCAAAGCTTGCCAAAATTGATCCCCACTGAAGGCCAAAACAGAAAAAAAGGACCTACAAACACGCTGGAATGGAGACAACTTTAAAGGATTTGCAATTGGAGGAGAAAAAAGAGAAAATTTGGGATCTTTAGTGACTCAAAGAAAATGGCCAGGGGTTTTATCAGGTGCAGTGCAAAAGACCAAAAGATGCCAAAACTAAGCTCACGGATGTTGCAAAAGCAGGGGAAAAAGTCAAGGAGGAAGACACAACTTAGGGGGCAAGACATGAGGGACATGGCATGAACACTTCAGAAAACAACCAAAAAAAGAAAAAAATCTTTCCCAAAGTCAAAGCGATCAAAAGGCATGGCCTGCCATCAAGTGCAGGGACATGCCCCAAAGATTCCTCTATCGGTCCCCATTGAAATCGCAAGGTTCCTTTTCCCTTCCCGAAAGGAAATGAAATTTCCTTTCGGGAAGGGAAAAGGAATCTTGCGAATCCCACAAGAAAGGCTTACAAACACTCTGGAAAGGAGATAGGTTCAAATGAAATGCAATTGAAAAAGCAGAAAATCGGGAATTTTAGTCTCTTCAAAAAACAGGCTGTGAGGAAATCAGCTGCATTGCAAAGGACCAAAAGGTGCCAAAATTAAGCTCACAGATGTTGCAAAAGCAGGGGAAAAAGTCAAGGAGGAAGACACAACTTAGGGGGCAAGATATGAGGGACATAGCATGAATACTTAAAACAAAAAAAAAAAAAAAAAGAAAAAATCTTTCCCAAAGTCAAAGCCATCAAAATGCAAGCAGGCCATTTGCCAGCAAGTGCAGGCACATGCAGCAAAGCTTGCCAAAATTGATCCCCACTGAAGGCCAAAACAGAAAAGAAGGACTTGCAAACACGCTGGAATGGAGACAACATCAAAGGAATTGCAATTGCAGGAGAAAAATTGAAAATTTTGGAAATTTAGTGACTCTAAGAAAATGGCCTGGGTTTATATCAGGTGCAGTGCAAAGGACCAAAAGATGCCAAAACTAAGCTCACAGATGTTGCAAAAGCAGGGGAAAACGTCAAGGAGGAAGACACAACTTAGGGGGCAAGACATGAGGGACATGGCATAAACACTTCAGAAAACAACCAAAAAAAGAAAAAAATCTTTCCCAAAGTCAAAGCGATCAAAAGGCATGGTCTGCCATCAAGTGCAGGGACATGCACCAAAGATTCCTCTATTGGTCCCCATTGAAATCGCAAGTTTCCTTTTCCCTTCCCGAAAGGAAATGAAATTTCCTTTCGGGAAGGGAAAAGGAATCTTGCGAATCCCAAAAGAAAGGCTTACAAACACTCTGGAAAGGAGATAGGTTCAAATGAAATGCAATTGAAAAAAGCAGAAAATCGGGAATTTTAGTCTCTTCAAAAAATAGGCTGTGAGGAAATCAGCTGCGTTGCAAAGGACCAAAAGGTGGCAAAACTAAGCTCACAGATGTTGCAAAAGCAGGGGAAAAAGTCAAGCAGGAAGACACAACTCAGGGGGCAAGATATGAGGGACATGGCATGAATACTTAAAAAAATAAAAAAAAAAAAAGAAAAAATCTTTCCCACAGTCAAAGCCATCAAAAGGCATGGCCTGCCATCAAGTGCAGGGACATGCACCAAAGATTCCTCTATTGGTCCCCATTTAAATCGCAAGTTTCCTTTTCCCTTCCCGAAAGCAAATGAAATTTCCTTTCGGGAAGGGAAAAGGAATCTTGCGAATCCCAAAAGAAAGGCTTACAAACACTCTGGAAAGGAGATAGGTTCAAATGAAATGCAATTGAAAAACGCAGAAAATGGGGAAATTTAGTCTCTCCAAAAAACAGGCTGTGATGAAATCAGCTGCATTGCAAAGGACCAAAAGGTGCCAAAACTAAGCTCACACATGTTGCAAAAGCAGGGGAAAAAGTCAAGGAGGAAGACACAACTTAGGGGGCAAGATATGAGGGACTTGGCATGAATCCTTAATACAAAAAAAAAAAAAAAAAAAGAAAAGATCTTTCCCAAAGTCAAAGCCATCAAAATGCAGGCAGGCCATACGCCAGCAAGGGCAGGCACATGCAGCAAAGCTTGCCAAAATTGATCCCCACTGAAGGCCAAAACAGAAAAGAAGGACTTGCAAACACGCTGGAATGGAGACAACATCAAAGGAATTGCAATTGGAGGAGAAAAAAAATAAATTTGGGAAATTTAGTGACTCTAAGAAAATGGCCCGGGGTTTTAACAGGTGCAGTGCAAAGGACCAAAAGATGCCAAAACTAAGCTCACAGATGTTGCAAAAGCAGGGGAAAAAGTCAAGGTGGAAGACACAACTTAGGGGGCAAGCTATAAGGGACATGGCATGAATACTTAAAACAATAAAAAAAAAAAAAAGAAAAAATCTTTCCCAAAGTCAAAGCCATCAAAATGCAGGCAGGCCATACGCCAGCAAGTGCAGGCACATGTAGCAAAAATAGATCCCCACTGAAGGCCAAAACACAAAAGAAGGACCTACAAACACGCTGGAAAGGAGTCAACATCAAAGGAATTGCAATTGGAGGAGAAAAAGAAAATTTTGGAAATTTAGTGACTCTAAGAAAGTGGCCTGGGGTTTTAACAGGTGCAGTGCAAAGGACCAAAAGGTGCCAAAACTAAGCTCACAGATGTTGCAAAAGCAGGGGAAAAAGTCAAGGAGGAAGACAGAACTTAGGGGGCAAGAAATGAGGGAAATGGCATGAATACTTAAAATAATAAAAAAAAAAAAAGAAAAAATCTTTCCCAAAGTCAAAGCCATCAAAATGCAGGCAGGCCATACGCCACCAAGGGCAGGCACATGCAGCCAAGCTTGCCAAAACTGATCCCCACTGAAGGCCAAAACAGAAAAGAAGGACCTACAAATACGGTGGAAAGGAGTCAACATCAAAGGAATTGCAATTGGAGGAGAAAAAAAGAAAATTTGGAAAATTTAGTGACTCTAAGAAAATGGCCCGGGGTTTTATGAGGTGCATTGCAAAGGACCAAAAGGTGCCAAAACTAAGCTCACAGATGTTGCAAAAGCAGGGGAAAAAGTCAAGGAGGAAGACACAACTTAGGGGGCAAGATATGAGGGACATGGCATGAACACTTCAGAAAACAACCAAAAAAAGAAAAAAATCTTTCCCAAAGTCAAAGCCATCAAAAGGCATGGCCTGCCATCAAGTGCAGGGACATGCACCAAAGATTCCTCTATTAGTCCCCATTGAAATCGCAAGATTCCTTTTCCCTTCCCGAAAGGAAATGAAATTTCCTTTCGGGAAGGGAAAAGGAATCTTGCGAATCCCAAAAGAAAGGCTTACAAACACTCTGGAAAGGAGACAGGTTCAAATGAAATGCAATTGAAAAAAGCAGAAAATCTGGAATTTTCGTCTCTACAAAAAGAGTCTGTGAGGAAATCAGCTGCATTGCAAAGGACCAAAAGGTGCCAAAACTAAGCTCACAGATGTTGCAAAAGCAGGGGAAAAAGTCAAGGAGGAAGACACAACTTAGGGGGCAAGATATGAAGGACATTACGTGAATACTAAAACAAAAAAAAAAAAAAAGAAAAAATCTTTCCCAAAGTCAAAGCCATCAAAATGCAGGCAGGCCATACGCCACCAAGGGCAGGCACATGCAGCAAAGCTTGCCAAAATTGATCCCCACTGAAGGCCAAAACAGAAAAGAAGGACCTAAAAAACACGCTGGAAAGGAGTCAACATCAAAGGATTTGCAATTGGAGGAGAAAAAAAGAAAATTAGGGAAATTACTGACTCTAAAAAATGGCCTGGGTTTATATCAGGTGCATTGCAAAGGACCAAAAGATGCCAAAACTAAGCTCACAGATGTTGCAAAAGCAGGGGAAAAAGTCAAGGAGGAAGACACAACTTAGGGGGCAAGATATGAAGGACATGACATGAATACTAAAACAAACAAAAAAAAAAATACAAAAAATCTTTCCCAAAGTCAAAGCCATCAAAATGCAGGCAGGCCATACGCCACCAAGGGCAGGCACATGCAGCAAAGCTTGCCAAAATTGATCCCCACTGAAGGCCAAAACAGAAAAAAAGGACCTACAAACACGCTGGAAATGGAGTCAACATCAAAGGAATTGCAATTGGAGGAGAAAAAAAGAAATTTTGGGAAATTTAATGACTCTTAGAAAGTGGCCTGGGATTTTATCCAGTGCAGTGCAAAGGACCAAAAGATGCCAAAACTAAGCGCATAGATGTTGCAAAAGCAGGGGAAAAAGTCAAGGAGGAAGACACAACTTAGGGGGCAAGAAATGAGGGACATGGCATGAATACTTAAAACAAAAAAAAAAAAAAAAAAGAAAAAATCTTTCCCAAAGTCAAAGCCATCGAAATGCAGGCAGGCCATACGCCACCAAGGGCAGGCACATGCATCAAAGCTTGCCAAAATTGATCCCCACTGAAGGCCAAAACAGAAAAGAAGGACCTACAAACACGCTGGAAAGGAGTCAACATCAAAGGAATTGCAATTGGAGGAGAAAAAAAGAAAATTTGGGAAATTTAGTGACTCTAAGAAAGTGGCCAGGGGTTTTACCATGTGCAGTGCAAAGGACCAAAAGGTGCCAAAACTAAGGTCACAGATGTTGCAAAAGCAGGGGAAAAAGTCAAGGAGGAAGACACAACTTAGGGGGCAAGATATGAGGGACATGGCATGAACACTTCAGGAAACAACCAAAAAAAGAAAAAAATCTTTCCCAAAGTCAAAGCCATCAAAAGGCATGGCCTGCCATCAAGTGCAGGTACATGCACCAAAGTTCCTCTATTGGTCCCCATTGAAATCGCAAGATTTCTTTTCCCTTCCCGAAAGGAAATTCCATTTCCTTTCGGGAAGGGAAAAGGAATCTTGCGAATCCCACAAGAAAGGCTTACAAACACTCTGGAAAGGAGATAGGTTCAAATGAAATGCAATTGAAAAAAGCAGAAAATCGGGAATTTTAGTCTCTTCAAAAAACAGGCTGTGAGGAAATCAGCTGCATTGCAAAGGACCAAAAGGTGGCAAAACTAAGCTCACAGATGTTGCAAAAGCAGGGGAAAAAGGCAAGGAGGAAGACACAACTCAGGGGGCAAGATATGAGGGACATGGCATGAATACTTAAAAAAATAAAAAAAAAAAAAGAAAAAATCTTTCCCACAGTCAAAGCCATCAAAAGGCATGGCCTGCCATCAAGTGCAGGGACATGCACCAAAGATTCCTCTATTGGTCCCCATTTAAATCGCAAGATTCCTTTTCCCTTCCCGAAAGCAAATGAAATTTCCTTTCGGGAAGGGAAAAGGAATCTTGCGAATCCCAAAAGAAAGGCTTACAAACACTCTGGAAAGGAGATAGGTTCAAATGAAATGCAATTGAAAAACGCAGAAAATGGGGAAATTTAGTCTCTCCAAAAAACAGGCTGTGATGAAATCAGCTGCATTGCAAAGGACCAAAAGGTGCCAAAACTAAGCTCACAGATGTTGCAAAAGCAGGGGAAAAAGTCAAGGAGGAAGACACAACTTAGGGGGCAAGATATGAGGGACTTGGCATGAATCCTTAATACAAAAAAAAAAAAAAAAAAAAGAAAAGATCTTTCCCAAAGTCAAAGCCATCAAAATGCAGGCAGGCCATACGCCAGCAAGGGCAGGCACATGCAGCAAAGCTTGCCAAAATTGATCCCCACTGAAGGCCAAAACAGAAAAGAAGGACTTGCAAACACGCTGGAATGGAGACAACATCAAAGGAATTGCAATTGGAGGAGAAAAAAAATAAATTTGGGAAATTTAGTGACTCTAAGAAAATGGCCCGGGGTTTTAACAGGTGCAGTGCAAAGGACCAAAAGATGCCAAAACTAAGCTCACACATGTTGCAAAAGCAGGGGAAAAAGTCAAGGTGGAAGACACAACTTAGGGGGCAAGCTATAAGGGACATGGCATGAATACTTAAAACAATAAAAAAAAAAAAAAGAAAAAATCTTTCCCAAAGTCAAAGCCATCAAAATGCAGGCAGGCCATACGCCAGCAAGTGCAGGCACATGTAGCAAAAATAGATCCCCACTGAAGGCCAAAACACAAAAGAAGGACCTACAAACACGCTGGAAAGGAGTCAACATCAAAGGAATTGCAATTGGAGGAGAAAAAGAAAATTTTGGAAATTTAGTGACTCTAAGAAAGTGGCCTGGGGTTTTAACAGGTGCAGTGCAAAGGACCAAAAGGTGCCAAAACTAAGCTCACAGATGTTGCAAAAGCAGGGGAAAAAGTCAAGGAGGAAGACAGAACTTAGGGGGCAAGAAATGAGGGAAATGGCATGAATACTTAAAATAATAAAAAAAAAAAAAGAAAAAATCTTTCCCAAAGTCAAAGCCATCAAAATGCAGGCAGGCCATACGCCACCAAGGGCAGGCACATGCAGCCAAGCTTGCCAAAACTGATCCCCACTGAAGGCCAAAACAGAAAAGAAGGACCTACAAATACGGTGGAAAGGAGTCAACATCAAAGGAATTGCAATTGGAGGAGAAAAAATGAAAATTTGGGAAATTTAGTGACTCTAAGAAAATGGCCCGGGGTTTTATGAGGTGCATTGCAAAGGACCAAAAGGTGCCAAAACTAAGCTCACAGATGTTGCAAAAGCAGGGGAAAAAGTCAAGGAGGAAGACACAACTTAGGGGGCAAGATATGAGGGACATGGCATGAACACTTCAGAAAACAACCAAAAAAAGAAAAAAATCTTTCCCAAAGTCAAAGCCATCAAAAGGCATGGCCTGCCATCAAGTGCAGGGACATGCACCAAAGATTCCTCTATTAGTCCCCATTGAAATCGCAAGATTCCTTTTCCCTTCCCGAAAGGAAATGAAATTTCCTTTCGGGAAGGGAAAAGGAATCTTGCGAATCCCAAAAGAAAGGCTTACAAACACTCTGGAAAGGAGACAGGTTCAAATGAAATGCAATTGAAAAAAGCAGAAAATCTGGAATTTTCGTCTCTACAAAAAGAGTCTGTGAGGAAATCAGCTGCATTGCAAAGGACCAAAAGGTGCCAAAACTAAGCTCACAGATGTTGCAAAAGCAGGGGAAAAAGTCAAGGAGGAAGACACAACTTAGGGGGCAAGATATGAAGGACATTACGTGAATACTAAAACAAAAAAAAAAAAAAAGAAAAAATCTTTCCCAAAGTCAAAGCCATCAAAATGCAGGCAGGCCATACGCCACCAAGGGCAGGCACATGCAGCAAAGCTTGCCAAAATTGATCCCCACTGAAGGCCAAAACAGAAAAGAAGGACCTAAAAAACACCGCTGGAAAGGAGTCAACATCAAAGGATTTGCAATTGGAGGAGAAAAAAAGAAAATTAGGGAAATTACTGACTCTAAAAAATGGCCTGGGTTTATATCAGGTGCATTGCAAAGGACCAAAAGATGCCAAAACTAAGCTCACAGATGTTGCAAAAGCAGGGGAAAAGTCAAGGAGGAAGACACAACTTAGGGGGCAAGATATGAAGGACATGACATGAATACTAAAACAAACAAAAAAAAAAAAATACAAAAAATCTTTCCCAAAGTCAAA
Organism: Artemisiospiza belli; assembly: GCA_021963965.1. NCBI lineage: Eukaryota > Metazoa > Chordata > Aves > Passeriformes > Passerellidae > Artemisiospiza > Artemisiospiza belli. The sequence continues at coordinate 111,745 of JAKDEW010000214.1, read as the reverse complement.
GCCATCAAAAAATGCAGGCAGGCCATACGCCACCAAGGGCAGGCACATGCAGCAAAGCTTGCCAAAATTGATCCCCACTGAAGGCCAAAACAGAAAAAAAGGACCTAAAAACACGCTGGAAATGGAGTCAACATCAAAGGAATTGCAATTGGAGGAGAAAAAAAGAAATTTTGGGAAATTTAATGACTCTTAGAAAGTGGCCTGGGATTTTATCCAGTGCAGTGCAAAGGACCAAAAGATGCCAAAACTAAGCTCATAGATGTTGCAAAAGCAGGGGAAAAAGTCAAGGAGGAAGACACAACTTAGGGGGCAAGAAATGAGGGACATGGCATGAATACTTAAAACAAAAAAAAAAAAAAAAAAGAAAAAAATCTTTCCCAAAGTCAAAGCCATCGAAATGCAGGCAGGCCATACGCCACCAAGGGCAGGCACATGCATCAAAGCTTGCCAAAATTGATCCCCACTGAAGGCCAAAACAGAAAAGAAGGACCTACAAACACGCTGGAAAGGAGTCAACATCAAAGGAATTGCAATTGGAGGAGAAAAAAAGAAAATTTGGGAAATTTAGTGACTCTAAGAAAGTGGCCAGGGGTTTTACCATGTGCAGTGCAAAGGACCAAAAGGTGCCAAAACTAAGGTCACAGATGTTGCAAAAGCAGGGGAAAAAGTCAAGGAGGAAGACACAACTTAGGGGGCAAGATATGAGGGACATGGCATGAACACTTCAGGAAACAACCAAAAAAAGAAAAAAATCTTTCCCAAAGTCAAAGCCATCAAAAGGCATGGCCTGCCATCAAGTGCAGGAACATGCACCAAAGTTCCTCTATTGGTCCCCATTGAAATCGCAAGATTTCTTTTCCCTTCCCGAAAGGAAATTCCATTTCCTTTCGGGAAGGGAAAAGGAATCTTGCGAATCCCACAAGAAAGGCTTACAAACACTCTGGAAAGGAGATAGGTTCAAATGAAATGCAATTGAAAAAAGCAGAAAATCGGGAATTTTAGTCTCTTCAAAAAACAGGCTGTGAGGAAATCAGCTGCATTGCAAAGGACCAAAAGGTGCCAAAACTAAGCTCACAGATGTTGCAAAAGCAGGGGAAAAAGTCAAGGAGGAAGACACAACTTAGGGGGCAAGAAATGAGGGACACAGCATGAATACTTAAACAATTAAAAAAAAAAAAAAGAAAAAAATCTTTCCCAAAGTCAAAGCCATCAAAATGCAGGCAGGCCATACGCCACCAAGGGCAGGCACATGCAGCAAAGCTTGCCAAAATTGATCCCCACTGAAGGCCAGAACAGAAAAGAAGGACCTACAAACACGCTGGAAAGGAGTCAACATCAAAGGAATTGCAATTGCAGGAGAAAAATTGAAAATTTTGGAAATTTAGTGACTCTAAGAAAATGGCCTGGGGTTATATCAGGTGCAGTGCAAAGGACCAAAAGGTGCCAAAACTAAGGTCACAGATGTTGCAAAAGCAGGGGAAAAAGTCAAGGAGGAAGACACAACTTAGGGGGGCAAGACATGAGGGACATGGCATAAAACACTTCAGAAAACAACCAAAAAAAGGAAAAAATCTTTCCCAAAGTCAAAGCCATCAAAAGGCATGGCCTGCCATCAAGTGCAGGGACATGCACCAAAGATTCCTCTATTGGTCCCCATTGAAATCGCAAGATTCCTTTTCCCTTCCCGAAAGGAAATGAAATTTCCTTTCGGGAAGGGAAAAGGAATCTTGCGAATCCCAAAAGAAAGGCTTACAAACACTCTGGAAAGGAGATAGGTTACAAATGAAATGCAATTGAAAAAAGCAGAAAATCGGGAATTTTTAGTCTCTTCAAAAAATAGGCTGTGAGGAAATCAGCTGCATTGCAAAGGACCAAAAGGTGCCAAAACTAAGCTCACAGATGTTGCAAAAGCAGGGGAAAAAGTCAAGGAGGAAGACACAACTCAGGGGGCAAGATATGAGGGAAATGGCATGAATACTTAATACAAAATAAAAAAAAAAAAAAAGAAAAAATCTTTCCCAAAGTCAAAGCCATCAAAATGCAGGCAGGCCATACGCCAGCAAGGGCAGGCACATGCAGCAAAGCTTGCCAAAATTGATCCCCACTGAAGGCCAAAACAGAAAAGAAGGACTTGCAAACACGCTGGAATGGAGACAACATCAAAGGAATTGCAATTGGAGGAGAAAAAAAATAAATTTTGGAAATTTAGTGACTCTAAGAAAATGGCCCGGGGTTTTAACAGGTGCAGTGCAAAGGACCAAAAGATGCCAAAACTAAGCTCACACATGTTGCAAAAGCAGGGGAAAAAGTCAAGGTGGAAGACACAACTTAGGGGGCAAGCTATAAGGGACATGGCATGAATACTTAAAACAATAAAAAAAAAAAAAAGAAAAAATCTTTCCCAAAATCAAAGCCATCAAAATGCAGGCAGGCCATACGCCAGCAAGTGCAGGCACATGCAGCAAAAATAGATCCCCACTGAAGGCCAAAACACAAAAGAAGGACCTACAAACACGCTGGAAAGGAGTCAACATCAAAGGAATTGCAATTGGAGGAGAAAAAGAAAATTTTGGAAATTTAGTGACTCTAAGAAAGTGGCCTGGGTTTTTAACAGGTGCAGTGCAAAGGACCAAAAGGTGCCAAAACTAAGCTCACAGATGTTGCAAAAGCAGGGGAAAAAGTCAAGGAGGAAGACAGAACTTAGGGGGCAAGAAATGAGGGAAATGGCATGAATACTTAAAATAATAAAAAAAAAAAAAGAAAAAATCTTTCCCAAAGTCAAAGCCATCAAAATGCAGGCAGGCCATACGCCACCAAGGGCAGGCACATGCAGCCAAGCTTGCCAAAACTGATCCCCACTGAAGGCCAAAACAGAAAAGAAGGACCTACAAATACGGTGGAAAGGAGTCAACATCAAAGGAATTGCAATTGGAGGAGAAAAAAAGAAAATTTGGGAAATTTAGTGACTCTAAGAAAATGGCCCGGGGTTTTATGAGGTGCATTGCAAAGGACCAAAAGGTGCCAAAACTAAGCTCACAGATGTTGCAAAAGCAGGGGAAAAAGTCAAGGAGGAAGACACAACTTAGGGGGCAAGATATGAAGGACATTACGTGAATACAAAAACAAAAAAAAAAAAAAAGAAAAAATCTTTCCCAAATTCTAAGCCATTGAAATGCAGGCAGGCCATACGCCACCAAGGGCAGGCACATGCAACCAAGCTTGCCAAAATAGATCCCCACTGAAGGACAAAACAGAAAAGAAGGACCTACAAACACGCTGGAAAGGAGTCAACATCAAAGGAATTGCAATTGGAGGAGAAAAAAAGAAAATTTGGGAAATTTAGTGACTCTTAGAAAGTGGCCTGGGGTTTTAGCATGTGCAGTGCAAAGGACCAAAAGATTCCAAAACTAAGCTCAGAGATGTTGCAAAAGCAGGGGAAAAAGTCAAGGAGGAAGACAGAACTTAGGGGGCAAGATATGAGGGACATGGCATGAACACTTCAGAAAACAACCAAAAAAAGAAAAAAATCTTTCCCAAAGTCAAAGCCATCAAAAGGCATGGCCTGCCATCAAGTGCAGGAACATGCACCAAAGGTTCCTCTATTGGTCCCCATTGAAATCGCAAGATTTCTTTTCCCTTCCCGAAAGGAAATGAAATTTCCTTTTGGGAAGGGAAAAGGAATCTTGCGAATACCACAAGAAAGGCTTACAAACACTCTGGAAAGGAGATAGGTTCAAATGAAATGCAATTGAAAAAAGCAGAAAATCGGGAATTTTAGTCTCTTCAAAAAACAGGCTGTGAGGAAATCAGCTGCATTGCAAAGGACCAAAAGGTGCCAAAATTAAGCTCACAGATGTTGCAAAAGCAGGGGAAAAAGTCAAGGAGGAAGACACAACTTAGGGGGCAAGATATGAGGGACATGGCATGAATACTTACTACAAAAAAAAAAAAAAAAAAGGAAGAAATCTTTCCCAAAGTCAAAGCCATCAAAATGCAGGGAGGCCATACGCCACCAAGGGCAGGCACATGCAGCAAAGCTTGCCAAAATTGATCCCCACTGAAGGCCAAAACAGAAAAGAAGGACCTACAAACACGCTGGAAAGGAGTCAACATCAAAGGATTTGCAATTGGAGGAGAAAAAAAGAAAATTAGGGAAATTACTGACTCTAAAAAATGGCCTGGGTTTATATCAGGTGCATTGCAAAGGACCAAAAGATGCCAAAACTAAGCTAACAGATGTTGCAAAAGCAGGGGAAAAAGTCAAGGAGGAAGACACAACTTAGGGGGCAAGATATGAAGGACATGACATGAATACTAAAACAAACAAAAAAAAAAATACAAAAAATCTTTCCCAAAGTCAAAGCCGTCAAAATGCAGGCAGGCCATACGCCAGCAAGGGCAGGCACATGCAGCAAAGCTTGCCAAAATTGATCCCCACTGAAGGCCAAAACAGAAAACAAGGACCTACAAACACGCTGGAAAGGAGTCAACATCAAAGGAATTGCAATTGGAGGAGAAAAAAGGAAAATTTGGGAAATTTAATGACTCTTAGAAAGTGGCCTGGGGTTTTATCCAGTGCAGTGCAAAGGACCAAAAGATTCCAAAACTAAGGTCACAGATGTTGCAAAAGCAGGGGAAAAAGTCAAGGAGGAAGACACAACTCAGGGGGCAAGATATGCGGGACATGGCATGAATATTTAAAACAATAAAAAAAAAAAAAAGAAAAAATCTTTCCCAAAGTCAAAGCCATCAAAATGCAGGCAGGCCATACGCCACCAAGTGCAGGCACATGCAGCAAAGCTTGCCAAATTAGATCCCCACTTAAGGCCAGAACAGAAAAGAAGGACCTACAAACACGCTGGAAAGGAGTCAACATCAAAGGAATTGCAATTGGAGGAGAAAAAAAGAAAATTTGGGAAATTTAGTGACTCTAAGAAAGTGGCCTGGGGTTTTATCCAGTGCAGTGCAAAGGACCAAAAGATTCCAAAACTAAGCTCAGAGATGTTGCAAAAGTAGGGGAAAAAGTCAAGGAGGAAGACAGAACTTAGGGGGCAAGATATGAGGGACATGGCATGAACACTTCAGAAAACAACCAAAAAAAGAAAAAAATCTTTCCCAAAGTCAAAGCCATCAAAAGGCATGGCCTGCCATCAAGTGCAGGAACATGCACCAAAGGTTCCTCTATTGGTCCCCATTGAAATCGCAAGATTTCTTTTCCCTTCCCGAAAGGAAATGAAATTTCCTTTTGGGAAGGGAAAAGGAATCTTGCGAATCCCACAAGAAAGGCTTACAAACACTCTGGAAAGGAGATAGGTTCAAATGAAATGCAATTGAAAAAAGCAGAAAATCGGGAATTTTAGTCTCTTCAAAAAACAGGCTGTGAGGAAATCAGCTGCATTGCAAAGGACCAAAAGGTGCCAAAATTAAGCTCACAGATGTTGCAAAAGCAGGGGAAAAAGTCAAGGAGGAAGACACAACTTAGGGGGCAAGATATGAGGGACATGGCATGAATACTTAAAATAAAAAAAAAAAAAAGAAAAAATCTTTCCCAAAGTCAAAGCCGTCAAAATGCAGGCAGGCCATACGCCAGCAAGGGCAGGCACATGCAGCAAAGCTTGCCAAAATTGATCCCCACTGAAGGCCAAAACAGAAAAGAAGGACCTACAAACACGCTGGAAATGGAGTCAACATCAAAGGAATTGCAATTGGAGGAGAAAAAAAGAAATTTTGGGAAATTTAATGACTCTTAGAAAGTGGCCTGGGGTTTTATCCAGTGCATTGCAAAGGACCAAAAGATGCCAAAACTAAGCTCATAGATGTTGCAAAAGCAGGGGAAAAAGTCAAGGAGGAAGACACAACTTAGGGGGCAAGAAATGAGGGACATGGCATGAATACTTAAAACAAAAAAAAAAAAAAAAGAAAAAATCTTTCCCAAAGTCAAAGCCATCGAAATGCAGGCAGGCCATACGCCACCAAGGGCAGGCACATGCAGCAAAGCTTGCCAAAATAGATCCCCACTGAAGGCCAAAACAGAAAAGAAGGACCTACAAACACGATGGAAAGGAGTCAACATCAAAGGAATTGCAATTGGAGGAGAAAAAAAGAAAATTTGGGAAATTTAGTGACTCTAAGAAAGTGGCCTGGTGTTTTAGCATGTGCAGTGAAAAGGACCAAAAGGTGCCAAAACTAAGGTCACAGATGTTGCAAAAGTAGGGGAAAAAGTCAAGGAGGAAGACACAACTTAGGGGGCAAGATATGAGGGACATGGCATGAACACTTCAGGAAACAACCAAAAAAAGAAAAAAATCTTTCCCAAAGTCAAAGCCATCAAAAGGCATGGCCTGCCATCAAGTGCAGGTACATGCACCAAAGTTCCTCTATTGGTCCCCATTGAAATCGCAAGATTTCTTTTCCCTTCCCGAAAGGAAATTTCATTTCCTTTCGGGAAGGGAAAAGGAATCTTGCGAATCCCACAAGAAAGGCTTACAAACACTCTGGAAAGGAGATAGGTTCAAATGAAATGCAATTGAAAAAAGCAGAAAATCGGGAATTTTAGTCTCTTCAAAAAACAGGCTGTGAGGAAATCAGCTGCATTGCAAAGGACCAAAAGGTGCCAAAACTAAGCTCACAGATGTTGCAAAAGCAGGGGAAAAAGTCAAGGAGGAAGACACAACTTAGGGGGCAAGATATGAAGGACATGGTATGAATACTTAAAATAATAAAAAAAAAAAAAAGAAAAAATCTTTCCCAAAGTCAAAGCCATCAAAATGCAGGCAGGCCACACGCCACCAAGGGCAGGCACATGCAGCAAAGCTTGCCAAAATAGATCCCCACTGAAGGCCAAAACTGAAAAGAAGGACCTACAAACACGCTGGAAAGGAGTCAACATCAAAGGAATTGCAATTGGAGGAGAAAAAATATAAATTTGGGAAATTTAGTGACTCTAAGAAGATGGCCCGAGGTTTTATCAGGTGCAGTGCAAAGGACTAAAAGATGCCAAAACTAAGCTCACAGATGTTGCAAAAGCAGGGGAAAAAGTCAAGGAGGAAGACACAACTTAGGGGGCAAGATATGAGGGACATGGCATGAATACTTAAACAATTAAAAAAAAAAAAAAGAAAAAATCTTTCCCAAAGTCAAAGCCATCAAAATGCAGGCAGGCCATACGCCACCAAGGGCAGGCACATGCAGCAAATCTTGCCAAAATTGATCCCCACTGAAGGCCGGAACAGAAAAGAAGGACCTACAAACACGCTGGAAAGGAGTCAACATCAAAGGAATTGCAATTGGAGGAGAAAAAAAGAAAATTTGGGAAATTTAGTGTCTCTGAGAAAGTGGCCTGGGGTTTTAGCATGTGCAGTGCAAAGGACCAAAAGATTCCAAAACTAAGCTCACAGATGTTGCAAAAGCAGGGGAAAAAGTCAAGGAGGAAGACAGAACTTAGGGTGCAAGATATGAGGGACATGGCATGAACACTTCAGAAAACAACCAAAAAAAGAAAAAAATCTTTCCCAAAGTCAAAGCCATCAAAAGGCATGGCCTGCCATCAAGTGCAGGGACATGCACCAAAGATTCCTCTATTGGTCCCCATTGAAATCGCAAGATACCTTTTCCCTTCCCGAAAGGAAATGAAATTTCCTTTCGGGAAGGGAAAAGGAATCTTGCAAATGCCAAAAGAAAGGCTTACAAACACTCTGGAAACGAGATAGGTTCAAATGAAATGCAATTGAAATAAGCAGAAAATCGGGAATTTTAGTCTCTTCAAAAAACAGGCTGTGAGGAAATCAGCTGCATTGCAATGGACAAAAAGGTGCCAAAAGTAAGCTCACAGATGTTGCAAAAGCTGGGGAAAAAGTCAAGGAGGAAGACACAACTTAGGGGGCAAGATATGAGGGACATGGCATGAATACTTAAAATAATAAAAAAAAAAAAGAAAAAATCTTTCCCAAACTAAAAGCCGCCAAAATGCAGGCAGGCCATACGCCAGCAAGGGCAGGCAGATGCAGCAAAGCTTGCTAAAATTGATCCCCACTGAAGGCCAAAACAGAAAAGAAGGACCTACAAACACGCTGGAATGGAGACACCATGAAAGGATTTGCAATTGGAGGAGAAAAAAAGAAAATTTGGGAAATTTATTGACTCTTAGAAAGTGGCCTGGGTTTTTAGCAGGTTCAGTGCAAAGGACAAAAAGATGCCAAAACTAAGCTCACAGATGTTGCAAAAGCAGGGGAAAAAGTGAAGGAGGAAGACACAACTTACGGGTCAAAATATGAGGGACATGGCATGAATACTTAAACAATTAAAAAAAAAAAAAAGAAAAAATCTTTCCCAAAGTCAAAGCCATCAAAATGCAAGCAGGCCATATGCCACCAAGGGCAGGCACATGCAGCAAAGCTTGCCAAAATTGATTCCCACTGAAGGCCAAAACAGAAAAGAAGGACCTACAAACACTCTGGAAATGAGTCAACATTCAAGGAAGTGCAATTGGAGGAGAAAAAAAGAAAATTTGGGAAATTTAGTGACTCTAAGGAAATGGCCTGGGGTTTTATCAGGTGCAGTGCAAAGGACCAAAAGATGCAAAAACTAAGCCCACAGATGCTGCAAAAGCTGGGCAAAAAGTCAAGGAGGAAGACACAACTTAGGGGGCAAGATATGAGGGACATGGCATGAATACTTAAAAAAATAAAAAAAAAAAAGAAAAAATCTTTCCCAAAGTCAAAGCCGTCAAAATGCAGGCAGGCCATACGCCACCAAAGGCAGGCACATGCAGCAAAGCTTGCCAAAATTGATCCCCACTGAAGGCCAAAACAGAAAAGAAGGACCTACAAACACGCTGGAAAGGAGTCAACATCAGAGGAATTGCAATAGGAGGAGAAAAATGAAAATTTGGGAAATTTAGTGACTCTAAGAAAATGGCCTGGGTTTATATCAGGTGCAGTGCAAAGGACCAAAAGATGCCAAAACTAAGCTCACAGATGTTGCAAAAGCAGGGGAAAAAGTCAAGTAGGAAGACACAACTTAGGGGGCAAGATATGAGGGACATGGCATGAACACTTCAGGAAACAACCAAAAAAAGAAAAAAATCTTTCCCAAAGTCAAAGCCTACAAAATGCAGGCAGGCCACACGCCAACAAGGGCAGGCAAATGCAGCAAAGCTTGCCAAAATTGATCCCCACTGAAGGCCAAAACAGAAAAGAAGGACCTACAAACACGCTGGAAAGGAGTCAACATCAAAGGAATTGAAATTGGAGGAGAAAAAAAGTAAATTTTGGAAATTTAGTGACTCTAAGAAAATGGCCTGGGTTTATATCATGTGCAGTGCAAAGGACCAAAAGATGCCAAAACTAAGGTCACAGATGTTGCAAAAGCAGGGGAAAAAGTCAAGGAGCAAGACAACTTAGGGAGCAAGATATGAGGGACATGGCATGAATACTTAAAATAACAAAAAAAAAAAAAAAAAGAAAAAATCTTTCCCAAAGTCAAAGCCATCAAAATGCAGGCAGGCCACACGCCACCAAGGGCAGGCACATGCAGCAAAGCTTGCCAAAATTGATCCCCACGGAAGGCCAAAACAGAAAAGAAGGACCTACAAACACGCTGGAAAGGAGTCAACATCAAAGGAATTGCAATTGGAGGAGAAAAAAAGCAAATTTTGGAAATTTAGTGACTCTAAGAAAATGGCCTGGGTTTATATCAGGTGCAGTGCAAAGGACCAAAAGATGCCAAAACTAAGCTCACAGATGTTGCAAAAGCAGGGGAAAAAGTCAAGGAGGAAGACACAACTTAGGGGGCAAGATATGAAGGACATGGCATGAATACTTAAAACAAAAACAAAAAAAAAAAAGAAAAAATCTTTCCCAAAGTCAAAGTCATCATAATCCAGGCAGGCCATACGCCAATAACGTCAGGAACATGCAGCAAAGCATGCCAAAATTGATCCCCACGGAAGGCCAAAACAGAAAAGAATGACCTACAAACACGCTGGAATGGATACAACATCAAAGTATTTGCAATTGGAGGAGAAAAAAAGAAAATTTGGGAAATTTAATGACTCTTATAAAGTTTCCTGGGGTTTTAGCAGGTGCAGTGCAAAGGACCAAAAGGTGCCAAAACTAAGCTCACAGATGTTGCAAATGCAGGGGAAAAAGTCAAGGAGGAAGATACAACTTACGGGTCAAGATATGAGGGACATGGCATGAATACTTAAAATAATAAAAAAAAAAAAAAAGAAAAAATCTTTCCCAAAGTCAAAGCCATCAAAATGCAGGCAGGCCATACGCCAGCAAGTGCAGGCACATGCAGCAAAGCTTGCCAACATTGATCCCCACTGTAGGCCAAAACAGAAAAGAAGGACTTACAAACACGCTGGAATGGAGACACAATCAAAGGATTTGCAATTGGAGGAGAAAAAAAGAAAATTTGGGAAATTTAATGACTCTTAGAAAGTGGCCTGGGGTTTTAGCAGGTGCAGTGCAAAGGACCAAAAGATGCAAAAACTAAGCTCACAGATGTTGCAAAAGCAGGGGAAAAAGTCAAGGAGGAAGACACAACTTAGGGGGCAAGATATGAAGGACATGGCATGAATACTTAAAACAAAAACAAAAAAAAAAAAGAAAAAATCTTTCCCAAAGTCAAAGTCATCATAATCCAGGCAGGCCATACGCCAATAACGTCAGGAACATGCAGCAAAGCTTGCCAAAATTGATCCCCACGGAAGGCCAAAACAGAAAAGAATGACCTAAAAACACGCTGGAAGTGAGATAACATCAAAGGAATTGCAATTGGAGGAGAAAAAAAGAAAATTAGGGAAATTACTGACTCTAAAAAATTGCCTGGGTTTATATCAGGTGCATTGCAAATGACCAAAAGGTGCCAAAACTAAGCTCACAGATGTTGCAAAAGCAGGGGAAAAAGTGAAGGAGGAAGACAAAACTTAGGGGGCAAGATATGAGGGACATGGCATGAACACTTCAGGAAACAACCAAAAAAAGAAAAAATCTTTCCCAAAGTCAAAGCCATCAAAAGGCATGGCCTGCCATCAAGTGCAGGGACATGCACCAAAGATTCCTCTATTGGTCCCCATTGAAATCGCAAGATTCCTTTTCCCTTCCCGCAAGGAAATGAAATTTCCTTTCAGGAAGGGAAAAGGAATCTTGCGAATCCCAAAAGAATGGCTTACAAACACTCTGGAAAGGAGATAGGATCAAATGAAATGCAATTGAAAAAAGCAGAAAATCTGGAATATTAGTCTCTTCAAAAAATAGGCTGTGAGGAAATCAGCTGCATTGCAAAGGACCAAAAGGTGCCAAAACTAAGCTCACAGATGTTGCAAAAGCAGGGGAAAAAGTCAAGGAGGAAGACACAACTTAGGGGGCAAGATATGAGGGACATGGCATGAATACTTAAAACAAAAAAAAAAAAAAAAAGAAAAAATCTTTCCCAAAGTCAAAGCCATCAAAATGCAGGCAGGCCACACGCCACCAAGGGCAGGCACATGCAGCAAAGCTTGCCAAAATTGATCCCCACTGAAGGCCAAAACAGAAAAGAAGGACCTACAAACACTCTGGAAAGGAGTCAACATCAAAGGAATTGCAATTGGAAGAGAAAAAAATAAAATTTTGGAAATTTAGTGACTCTAAGAAAATGGCCTGGGTTTATATCAGGTGCAGTGCAAAGGACCAAAAGATGCAAAAACTAAGCTCACAGATGTTGCAAAAGCAGGGGAAAAAGTCAAGGAGGAAGACACAACTTATGTGGCAAGATATGATAGACATGGCATGAATACTTAAAACAAAAACAAAAAAAAAAAAGAAAAAATCTTTCCCAAAGTCAAAGTCATCATAATCCAGGCAGGCGATACGCAAATAACGTCAGGAACATGCAGCAAAGCTTGCCAAAATTCATCCCCACTGAAGGCCAAAACAGAAATAATGACCTACAAACACGCTGGAAAGGAGTCAATATCAAAGGAATTGCAACTGGAGGAGAAAAAAAGAAAATTTGGGAAATTTAGTGACTCTAAGAAAATGGCCTGGGGTTTATATCAGGTGCAGTGCAAAGGACCAAAAAATGCAAAAACTAAGCTCACAGATGTTGCGAAAGCAGGGGAAAAAGTCAAGGAGGAAGACACAACTTAGGGGGCAAGATATGAGGGACATGGCATGAATACTTAAAATAATAAAAAAAAAAAAGAAAAAAATCTTTCCCAAAGACAAAGCCATCAAAATGCAGGCAGGCCACACGCCACCAAGGGCAGGCACATGCAGCAAATCTTGCCAAAATTGATCCCCACTGAAGGCCAAAACAGAAAAGAAGGACCTACAAACACGCTGGAAAGGAGTCAACATCAAAGGAATTGCAATTGGAGGAGAAAAAAAGCAAATTTTGGAAATTTAGTGACTCTAAGAAAGTGGCCTGGGGTTTTAGCAGGTGCAGTGCAAAGGACCAAAAGATGCCAAAACTAAGCTCACAGATGTTGCAGAAGCAGGGGAAAAAGTCAAGGAGGAAGACACAACTTAGGGGGCAAGATATGAGGGACATGGCATGAACACTTCAGGAAACCACCAAAAAAAGAAAAAAATCTTTCCCAAAGTCAAAGCCAAATGCAGGCAGGCCATACGCCACCAAGGGCAGGCACATGCAGCAAAGCTTGCCAAAATTGATCCCCACTGAAGGCCAAAACAGAAAACAAGGACCTACAAACACGCTGGAAAGGAGTCAACATCAAAGGAATTGCAATTGGAGGAGAAAAAAAGAAAATTTGGGAAATTTAGTGACTCTAAGAAAATGGCCTGGGTTTATATCAGGTGCAGTGCAAAGGACGAAAAGATGCAAAAACTAAGCTCACAGATGTTGCAAAAGCAGGGGAAAAAGTCAAGGAGGAAGACACAACTTAGGGGGCAAGATATGAGGGACATGGCATGAATACTTAAAACAAAAACAAAAAAAAAAAAGAAAAAATCTTTCCCAAAGTCAAAGTCATCATAATCCAGGCAGGCCATACGCCAATAACGTCAGGAACATGCAGCAAAGCTTGCCAAAATTGATCCCCACGGAAGGCCAAAACAGAAAAGAATGACCTACAACCACGCTGGAATGGATACAACATCAAAGTATTTGCAATTGGAGGAGAAAAAAAGAAAATTTGGGAAATTTAATGAGTCTTATAAAGTGGCCTGGGGTTTTAGCAGGTGCAGTGCAAAGGACCAAAAGGTGCCAAAACTAAGCTCACAGAAGTTGCAAAAGCAGGGGAAAAAGTCAAGGAGGAAGACAGAACTTAGGGATCAAGATATGAGGGACATGGCATGAATACCTAAAACAAAAAAAAAAAAAAAAAAAGAAAAAAATCTTTCCCAAAGTCAAAGCCATCAAAATGCAGGCAGGCCATACGCCACCAAGGGCAGGCACATGCAGCAAAGCTTGCAAAAATTGATCCCCACTGAAGGCCAAAACAGAAAAGAAGGACCTACAAACACGCTGGATGTGAGATAACATCAAAGGAATTTAAATTGGAGGACGAAAAAGAAAATTTGGGAAATTTAGTGAGACTAAGAAAATGGCCTGGGGTTTATATCAGGTGCATTGCAAAGGACCAAAAGGTGCTAAAACTAAGCTCACAGATGTTGCAAAAGCAGGGGAAAAAGTCAAGGAGGAAGACACAACTTAGGGGGCAAGATATGAGGGACAAGGCATGAATACTTAAAACAAAAAAGAAAAAAAAAAGAAAAAATTTTTCCCAAAGTCAAAGCCATCAAAAGGCATGGCATGCCATCGAGTGCAGGAACATGCACCAAAGATTCCTCTATTTGGTCCCCATTGAAATCGCAAGATTCCTTTTCCCTTCCCGAAAGGAAATGAAATTTCCTTTCGGGAAGGGAAAAGGAATCTTGCGAATCCCAAAAGAAAGGCTTACAAACACTCTGGAAAGGAGATAGGTTCAAATGAAATGTAATTGAAAAAAGCAGAAAATCGGGACTTATTGTCTATTGAAAAAATAGGCTGTGAGGAAATCAGCTGCATTGCAAAGGACCAAAAGGTGCCAAAACTAAGCTCACAGATGTTGCAAAAGCAGGGGAAAAAGTCAAGGAGGAAGACACAACTTAGGGGGCAAGATATGAGGGACATGGCATGAATACTTAAAACAAAAAAAAAAAAAAAAAGAAAAAATCTTTCCCAAAGTCAAAGCCATCAAAATGCAGGCAGGCCACACGCCACCAAGGACAGGCACATGCAGCAAAGCTTGCCAAAATTGATCCCCACTGAAGACCAAAACAGAAAAGAAGGACCTACAAACACTCTGGAAAGGAGTCAACATCAAAGGAATTGATATTGGAAGAGAAAAAAAGAAAATTGTGGAAATTTAGTGACTCTAAGAAAATGGCCTGGGTTTATATCAGGTGCAGTGCAAAGGACCAAAAGGTGCAAAAACTAAGCTCACAGATGTTGCAAAAGCAGGGGAAAAAGTCAAGGAGGAAGACACAACTTAGGGGGCAAGATATGAGGGACATGGCATGAATACTTAAAATAATAAAAAAAAAAAAGAAAAAATCTTTCCCAAAGACAAAGCCATCAAAATGCAGGCAGGCCACACGCCACCAAGGGCAGGCACATGCAGCAAATCTTGCCAAAATTGATCCCCACTGAAGGCCAAAACAGAAAAGAAGGACCTACAAACACGCTGGAAAGGAGTCAACATCAAAGGAATTGCAATTGGAGGAGAAAAAAAGCAAATTTTGGAAATTTAGTGACTCTAAGAAAGTGGCCTGGGGTTTTAGCAGGTGCAGTGCAAAGGACCAAAAGATGCAAAAACTAAGCTCACAGATGTTGCAGAAGCAGGGGAAAAAGTCAAGGAGGAAGACACAACTTAGGGGGCAAGATATGAGGGACATGGCATGAACATTTCAGGAAACAACCAAAAAAAGAAAAAAATCTTTCCCAAAGTCAAAGCCATCAAAATGCAGGCAGGCCATACGCCACCAAGGGCAGGCACATGCAGCAAATCTTGCCAAAATTGATCCCCACTGAAGGCCAAAACAGAAAAGAAGGACCTACAAACACGCTGGAAAGGAGTCAACATCAAAGGAATTGCAATTGGAGGAGAAAAAAAGAAAATTTTGGAAATTTAGTGACTCTAAGAAAATGGCCTGGGTTTATATCAGGTGCAGTGCAAAGGACGAAAAGATGCAAAAACTAAGCTCACAGATGTTGCAAAAGCAGGGGAAAAAGTCAAGGAGGAAGACACAACTTAGGGGGCAAGATATGAAGGACATGGCATGAATACTTAAAACAAAAAGAAAAAAAAAAAAGAAAAAATCTTTCCCAAAGTCAAAGTCATCATAATCCAGGCAGGCCATACGCCAATAACGTCAGGAACATGCAGCAAAGCTTGCCAAAATTGATCCCCACGGAAGGCCAAAACAGAAAAGAATGACCTACAACCACGCTGGAATGGTTACAACATCAAAGTATTTGCAATTGGAGGAGAAAAAAAGAAAATTTGGGAAATTTAATGACTCTTATAAAGTGGCCTGGGGTTTTAGCAGGTGCAGTGCAAAGGACCAAAAGGTGCCAAATCTAAGCTCACAGATGTTGCAAAAGCAGGGGAAAAAGTCAAGGAGGAAGACATAACTTAGGGATCAAGATATGAAAGACATGGCATGAATACCTAAAACAAAAAAAAAAAAAAAAAAAAAAAATCTTTCCCAAAGACAAAGCCATCAAAATGCAGGCAGGCCATACGCCAGCAAGGGCAGGCACATGCAGCAAAGCTTGCAAAAATTGATCCCCACTGAAGGCCAAAACAGAAAAGAAGGACCTACAAACACGCTGGAAAGGAGTCAACATCCAAGGAATTGCAATTGGAGGAGAAAAAATGAAAATTTGGGAAATTTAGTGACTCTAAGAAAATGGCCTGGGGATTTATCAGGTGCAGTGCAAAGGACCAAAACATGCACAAACTAAGCTCACAGATGTTGCAAAAGCTGGGGGAAATAGTTAAGGAGGAAGACACAGCTTAGGGGGCAAGATATGAGGGACATGGTATGAATACTTAAAATAATAAAAAAATAAAAAAGAAAAAATCTTTCCCAAAGTCAAAGCCATCAAAATGCAGGCAGGCCACACGCCACCAAGGGCAGGCACATGCAGCAAAGCTTGCCAAAATTGATCCCCACTGAAGGCCAAAACAGAAAAGAAGGACCTACAAACACGCTGGAAAGGAGTCAACATCAAAGGAATTGCAATTGGAGGACAAAAAAAGCAAATTTTGGAAATTTAGTGACTCTAAGAAAATGGCCTGGGTTTATATCAGGCGCAGTGCAAAGGACCAAAAGATGCCAAAACTAAGCTCACAGATGTTGCAAAAGCAGGGGAAAAAGTCAAGGAGCAAGACAACTTAGGGAGCAAGATATGAGGGACATGGCATGAATACTTAAAATAACAAAAAAAAAAAAAAAGAAAAAATCTTTCCCAAAGTCAAAGCCATCAAAATGCAGGCAGGCCACACGCCCCCAAGGGCAGGCACATGCAGCAAAGTTTGCCGAAATTGATCCCCACTGAAGGCCAAAAGAGAAAAGAAGGACTTACAAACACGCTGGAAGTGAGATAACATCAAAGGAATTGAACTTGGAGGGGAAAAAAGAAAATATGGGAAACTTAATGACTCTTAGAAAGGGGCCTGGTGTTTTAGCAGGTGCAGTGCAAAGGACCAAAAGATGCCAAAACTAAGCTCACAGATGTTGCAAAAGCAGGGGAAAAAGTCAAGGAGGAAGACACAACTTAGGGGGCAAGATATGAAGGACATGGCATGAATACTTAAAACAAAAACAAAAAAAAAAAAGAAAAAATCTTTCCCAAAGTCAAAGTCATCATAATCCAGGCAGGCCATACGCCACTAACGTCAGGAACATGCAGCAAAGCTTGCCAAAATTGATCCCCACTGAAGGCCAAAACAGAAAAGAATGACCTACAAACACGCTGGAATGGATACAACATCAAAGTATTTGCAATTGGAGGAGAAAAAAAGAAAATTTGGGAAATTTAATGACTCTTAGAAAGTGGCCTGGGGTTTTAGCAGGTGCAGTGCAAAGGATCAAAGGGTGCCAAAACTAAGCTCACAGATGTTGCAAAAGCAGGGGAAAAAGTCAAGGAGGAAGACATATCTTAGGGATCAAGATATGAGGGACATGGCATGAATACCTAAAACAAAAAAAAAAAAAAAAAAAAGAAAAAAATCTTTCCCAAAGTCAAAGCCATCAAAATGCAGGCAGGCCATACGCCACCAAGGGCAGGCACATGCAGCAAATCTTGCCAAAATTGATCCCCACTGAAGGCCAAAACAGAAAAGAAGGACCTACAAACACGCTGGAAAGGAGTCAACATCAAAGGAATTGCAATTGGAGGAGAAAAAAATGAAAATTTGGGAAATTTAGTGCCTCTAAGGAAATGGCCTGGGGTTTTATCAGGTGCAGTGCAAAGGACCAAAACATGCAAAAACTAAGCTCACAGATGTTGCAGAAGCTGGGGAAAAAGTCAAGGAGGAAGACACAGCTTAGGGGGCAAGATATGAGGGACATGGCATGAATACTTAAAATAATAAAAAAATAAAAAAGAAAAAATCTTTCCCAAAGTCAAAGCCATCAAAATGCAGGCAGGCCACACGCCACCAAGGGCAGGCACATGCAGCAAAGCTTGCCAAAATTGATCCCCACTGAAGGCCAAAACAGAAAAGAAGGACCTACAAACACGCTGGAAAGGAGTCAACATCAAAGGAATTGCAATTGGAGGAGAAAAAATGAAAATTTGGGAAATTTTGTGACTCTAAGAAAATGGCCTGGGGTTTTATCAGGTGCAGTGCAAAGGACCAAAACATGCACAAACTAAGCTCACAGATGTTGCAAAAGCTGGGGAAATAGTTAAGGAGGAAGACACAGCTTAGGGGGCAAGATATGAGGGACATGGCATGAATACTTAAAATAATAAAAAAATAAAAAAGAAAAAATCTTTCCCAAAGTCAAAGCCATCAAAATGCAGGCAGGCCACACGCCACCAAGGGCAGGAACATGCAGCAAAGCTTGCCAAAATTGATCCCCACTGAAGGCCAAAGCAGAAAAGAAGGACCTACAAACACGCTGGAAAGGAGTCAACATCAAAGGAATTGCAATTGGAGGACAAAAAAAGCAAATTTTGGAAATTTAGTGACTCTAAGAAAATGGCCTGAGTTTATATCAGGCGCAGTGCAAAGGACCAAAAGATGCCAAAACTAAGGTCACAGATGTTGCAAAAGCAGGGGAAAAAGTCAAGGAGCAAGACAACTTAGGGAGCAAGATATGAGGGACATGGCATGAATACTTAAAATAACAAAAAAAAAAAAAATGAAAAAATCTTTCCCAAAGTCAAAGCCATCAAAATGCAGGCAGGCCACACGCCCCCAAGGGCAGGCACATGCAGCAAAATTTGCCGAAATTGATCCCCACTGAAGGCCAAAAGAGAAAAGAAGGACTTACAAACACGCTGGAAGTGAGATAACATCAAAGGAATTGAACTTGGA
This sequence comes from Artemisiospiza belli, assembly GCA_021963965.1. Lineage (NCBI taxonomy): Eukaryota > Metazoa > Chordata > Aves > Passeriformes > Passerellidae > Artemisiospiza > Artemisiospiza belli. The sequence continues at coordinate 93,198 of JAKDEW010000214.1, read as the reverse complement.
GGGGAAAAAAGAAAATATGGGAAACTTAACCACTCTTAGAAAGTGGCCTGGTGTTTTAGCAGGTGCAGTGCAAAGGACCAAAAGATGCCAAAACTAAGCTCACAGATGTTGCAAAAGCAGGGGAAAAAGTGAAGGAGGAAGACACAACTTAGGGGGCAAGATATGAGGGACATGGCATGAACACTTCAGAAAACAACCAAAAAAAGAAAAAATCTTTCCCAAAGTCAAAGCCATCAAAAGGCATGGCCTGCCATCAAGTGCAGGGACATGCACCAAAGATTCCTCTATTGGTCCCCATTGAAATCGCAAGATTCCTTTTCCCTTCCCGAAAGGAAATGAAATTTCCTTTCGGGAAGGGAAAAGGAATCTTGCGAATCCCAAAAGAATGGCTTACAAACACTCTGGAAAGGAGATAGGTTCAAATGAAATGCAATTGAAAAAAGCAGAAAATCTGGAATATTAGTCTCTTCAAAAAATAGGCTGTGAGGAAATCAGCTGCATTGTAAAGGACCAAAAGGTGCCAAAACTAAGCTCACAGATGTTGCAAAAGCAGGGGAAAAAGTCAAGGAGGAAGACACAACTTAGGGGGCAAGATATGAGGGACATGGCATGAATACTTAAAACAAAAAAAAAAAAAAAAAAAAAAAAAATCTTTCCCAAAGTAAAAGCCATCAAAATGCAGGCAGGCCATACGCCAGCAAGTGCAGGCACATGCAGCAAAGCTTGCCAAAATTGATCCCCACTGAAGGCCAAAACAGAAAAGAAGGACCTACAAACACGCTGGAAGTGAGATAACATCAAAGGAATTGAAATTGGAGGAGAAAAAATAAAATTTGGGAAATTTAGTGACTCTAAGAAAATGGCCTGGGTTTATATCAGGTGCAGTGCAAAGGACCAAAAGGTGCCAAAACCAAGCTCACAGATGTTGCAAAAGCAGAGGGAAAAGTCAAGGAGGAAGACACAACTTAGGGGGCAAGATATGAGGGACATGGCATGAATACTTAAAATATTAAAAAAAAAAAAAAAGAAAAAAATCTTTCCCAAAGTCAAAGCCATCAAAATGCAGGCAGGCCATACGCCACCAAGGGCAGGCACATGCAGCAAAGCTTGCCAAAATTGATCCCCACTGAAGGCCAAAACAGAAAAGCAGGACTTACAAACACGCAGGAATGTAGACACCATCAAAGGATTTGCAATTGGAGGAGAAAAAAGAAAATTTGGGAAATTTAATGACTTTTAGAAAGTGGCCTGGTGTTTTATCAGGTGAAGTGCAAAGGACCAAAAGATGCCAAAACTAAGCTCACAGATGTTGCAAAAGCAGGGGAAAAAGTCAAGGAGGAAGACACAACTTAGGGGGAGAGATATGAGGGACATGGCACGAATACTTAAAATAATAAAAACAAAAAAAAAGAAAAAATCTTTCCCAAAGTCAAAGCCATCAAAATGCAGGCAGGCCATACGCCAGCAAGTGCAGGCACATGCAGCAATGTTTGCCAAAATTGATCCCCACTGAAGGCCAAAACAGAAAAGAAGGACTTACAAACACGCTGGAATGGAGTCAACATCAAAGGAATTGCAATTGGAGGAGAAAAAAAGAAAATTTGGGAAATTTAGTGACTCTAAAAAAATGGCCTGGGTTTATATCAGGTGCATTGCAAAGGACCAAAAGTTGCCAAAACTAAGGTCACAGATGTTGCAAAAGCAGGGGAAAAAGTCAAGGAGGAAGACACAACTTAGGGGGCAAGATATGAGGGACATGGCATGAATACTTAAAACAAAAAAGAAAAAAAAAAAGAAAAAATCTTTCCCAAAGTCAAAGCCATCAAAAGGCATGGCCTGCCATCAAGTGCAGGGACATGCACCAAAGATTCCTCTATTGGTCCCCATTGAAATCGCAAGATTCCTTTTCCCTTCCCGAAAGGAAATGAAATTTCCTTTCGGGAAGGGAAAAGGAATCTTGCGGGTCCCAAATGAAAGGCTTACAAACACTCTGAAAAGGAGATAGGTTCAAATGAAATGCAATTGAAAAAAGCAGAAAATCGAAAAATTTAGTCTCTTCATAAAACAGGCTGTGAGGAAATCAGCTGCATTGCAAAGGACCAAAAGTTGCCAAAACTAAGCTCACAGATGTTGCAAAAGCAGGGTAAAAAGTCAAGGAGGAAGACACAACTTAGGGGGCAAGATATGAGGGACATGGCGTGAATACTTAAAACAAAAAAAAAAGAAAAAAAAGGAAAAATCTTTCCCAAAGTCAAAGCCATCAAAATGCAGGCAGGCCATTCGCAAGCAAGGGCAGGCACATGCAGCACAGCTTGCCAACACTGATCCCCACTGAAGGACAAAACAGAAAAGAAGGACTTACAAACACGCTGGAATGGAGACAGCATCAAAGGAATTGCAATTGGAGGAGAAAAACAAAATAGGGAAATTTAGTGACTCTAAGAAAATGGCCTGGGTTTATATCAGGTGCAGTGCAAAGGACCAAAAGATTCCAAAATTAAGCTCACAGATGTTGCAAAAGCAGGGGAAAAAGTCAAGGAGGAAGACACAACTTAGGGGGCAAGATATGAGGGACATGGTATGAATACTTAAAAAAATAAAAAAAAAAAAAAAGAAAAAATCTTTCCCAAAGTCAAAGCCAGCAAAATGCAGGGAGGCCATACGCCAGCAAGGGCAGGCACATGCAGCAAAGCTTGCCAAAATTGATCCCCACTGAAGGACAAAACAGAAAAGAAGGACTTACAAACACGCTGGAATGGAGACAACATATAAGTAATTCAATTTCTATGAGAAAAAAAGAAAATTTTGGTAAGTTAGTGATTCTAAGAAAATGGCCTGGGTTTATATCAGGTGCAGTGCAAAGGACCAAAAGATGCCAAAACTAAGCTCACAGATGTTGCGAAAGCAGGGGAAAAAGTCAAGGAGGAAGACACAACTTAGGGTGCAAGGTATGAGGGACATGGCATGAACACTTCAGAAAACAACCAAAAAAAGAAAAAAATCTTTCCCAAAGTCAAAGCCATCAAAAGGCATGGCCTGCCATCAAGTGCAGGAACATGCACCAAAGATTCCTCTATTGGTCCCCATTGAAATCGCAAGATTCCTTTTCCCTTCCCGAAAGGAAATGAAATTTCCTTTCGGGAAGGGAAAAGGAATCTTGCGAATCCCAAAAGAAAGGCTAACAAACACTCTGGAAAGGAGATAGGTTCAAATGAAATGCAATTGAAAAAATCTGAAAATGGGGAATTTTAGTCTCTTCAAAAAATAGGCTGTGAGGAAATCAGCTGCATTGCAAAGGACCAAAAGGTGCCAAAACTAAGCTCACAGACGTTGCAAAAGCAGGGGAAAAAGTCAAGGAGGAAGACACAACTTAGGGGGCAAGATATGAGGGACATGGCGTGAATACTTAAAATAATAAAAAAAAAAAAAGAAAAAATCTTTCCCAAAGTCAAAGCCATCAAAATGCAGGCAGGCCATACGCCAGCAAGTGCAGGCACATGCAGCAAAGCTTCCCAAAATTGATCCCCACTGAAGGCCAAAACAGAAAAGAAGGACCTACAAACACGTTGGAAAGGAGTCAACATCAAAGGAATTGCAATTGGAGGAGAAAAAAAGAAAATTAGGGAAATTACTGACTCTAAAAAAATTCCCTGGGTTTATATCAGGTGCAGTGCAAAGGACCAAAAGGTGCCAAAACTAAGCTCACAGATGCTGCAAAATCAGGGGAAAAAGTGAAGGAGGAAGACACAACTTAGGGGGCAAGATATGAGGGACATGGCATGAATACTTAAAACAAAAAAAAAAAAAAAAAGAAAAAAATATATCCCAAAGTCAAAGCCATCAAAATGCAGGCAGGCCATACGCCAGCAAGTGCAGGCACATGCAGTAAAACTTCCAAACACTGATCCCCACTGAAGTCAAAACAGAAAAGAAGGACTTACAAACACGCTGGAAAGGAGTCAACATCAAAGGAATTGCAATTGGAGGAGAAAAAACGAAAATTTGGGAAATTTAGTGACTCTAAGAAAATGGCCCGGGGTATTATCAGGTGCAGTGCAAAGGACCAAAAGATGCCAAAACTAAGCTCACAGATGTTGCAAAAGCAGGGGAAAAAGTCAAGGAGGAAGACACAACTCAGGGGGCAAGATATGAGGGACATGGCATGAATACTTAAAACAAAAAAGCAAAAAAAAAGAAAAAATCTTTCCCAAAGTCAAAGCCATCAAAATGCAGGCAGGCCATACGCCACCAAGGGCAGGCACATGTAGCAAAGCTTGCCAAAATTGATCCCCACTGAAGGCCAAAACAGAAAAGAAGGACCTACAAACACGCTGGAAAGGAGTCAACATCAAAGGAATTGCAATTGGAGGAGAAAAAAAAAAACTGGGAAATTTAGTGACTCTAAGAAAATGGCCTGGGGTTTTATCAGGTGCAGTGCAAAGGACCAAAAGATGCCAAAACTAAGCTCACAGATGTTGCAAAAGCAGGGGAAAAAGTCAAGGAGGAAGACACAACTTAGGGGGCAAGATATGAGGGACATGGCATGAACACTTCAGAAAACAACCAAAAAAAGAAATAAAATCTTTCCCAAAGTCAAAGCCATCAAAAGGCATGGCCTGCCATCAAGTGCAGGGACATGCACCAAAGATTCCTCTGTTGGTCCCCATTGAAATCGCAAGATTCCTTTTCCCTTCCCGAAAGGAAATGAAATTTCCTTTCGGGAAGGGAAAAGGAATCTTGCGAATCTCAAAAGAAAGGCTTGCAAACACTCTGGAAAGGAGATAGGTTCAAATGAAATGCAATTGAAAAAAGCAGAAAATCGGGAATTTTAGTCTCCTCAAAAAATGGGCTGTGAGGAAATCAGCTGCATTGCAAAGGACCAAAAGGTGCCAAAACTAAGCTCACAGATGTTGCAAAAGCAGGGGAAAAAGTCAAGGAGGAAGACACAACTTAGGGGGCAAGATATGAGGGACATGGCATGAACACTTCAGAAAACAACCAAAAAAAGAAATAAAATCTTTCCCAAAGTCAAAGCCTTCAAAAGGCATGGCCTGCCATCAAGTGCAGGGACATGCACCAAAGATTCCTCTATTGGTCCCCATTGAAATCGCAAGATTCCTTTTCCCTTCCCGAAAGGAAATGAAATTTCCTTTCGGGAAGGGAAAAGGAATCTTGCGAATCTCAAAAGAAAGGCTTGCAAACACTCTGGAAAGGAGATAGGTTCAAATGAAATGCAATTGAAAAAAGCAGAAAATCAGGAATTTTAGTCTCCTCAAAAAATGGGCTGTGAGGAAATCAGCTGCATTGCAAAGGACCAAAAGGTGCCAAAACTAAGCTCACAGACGTTGCAAAAGCAGGGGAAAAAGTCAAGGAGGAAGACACAACTTAGGGGGCAAGATATGAGGGACATGGCATGAATACTTAAAATAATAAAAAATAAAAAAAGAAAAAATCTTTCCCAAAGCCAAAGCCATCAAAATGCAGGCAGGCCATACGCCAGAAAGTGCAGGCACATGCAGCAAAGCTTGCCAAAATTGATCCCCACTGAAGGCCAAAGCAGAAAAGAAGGACTTACAAACACGCTGTTAGTGAGACAACATCAAAGGAATTGCAATTGGAGGAGAAAAAAAGAAAATGTGGGAAATTTAATGACTCTTAGAAAGTGGCCTGTGTTTATATCAGGTGCAGTGCAAAGGACCAAAAGATGCAGAAACTAATCTCACAGATGTTGCAAAAGCAGGGGTAAAAGTCAAGGAGGAAGACACAACTTAGGGGCAAGATATGAGGGACATGGCATGAACACTTCAGAAAAAAACCAAAAAAAGAAAAAATCTTTCCCAAAGTCAAAGCCATCAAAAGGCATGGCCTGCCATCAAGTGCAGGGACATGCACCAAAGATTCCCCTATTGTTCCCCATTGAAATCGCAAGATTGCTTTTCCCTTCCCGAAATGAAATTTTATTTCCTTTCAGGAAGGGAAAAGGAATCTTGCGTATCCCAAAAGAAAGGCTTACAAACACTCTGGAAAGGAGGTAGGTTCAAATGAAATGCAACTGAAAAAAGCAGAAAATCGGGAATTTTAGTCGATTCAAAAAACAGGCTGTGAGGAAATCAGCTGCATTGCAAAGGACCAAAAGGTGACAAAACTAAGTTCACAGATGTTGCAAAAGCAGGGGAAAAAGTCAAGGAGGAAGACACAACTTAGGGGGCAAGATATGAGGGACATGGCATGAATAATTAAAATATTAAAAAAAAACAAAGAAAAAAATCTTTCCCAAAGTCAAAGCCATCAAAATGCAGGCAGGCCATATGCCACCAAAGGTAGGCACATGCAGCAAAGCTTGCCAAAATTGATCCCCACTGAAGGCCAAAACAGAAAAGAAGGACCTAGAAACACGCTGGAAAGGAGTCAACATCAAAGGAATTGCAATTGGAGGAGAAAAAAAGAAAATTTGGGAAATTTAGTGACTAAGAAAATGGCCTGGGGTTTTATCAGGTGCAGTGCAAAGGACCAAAAGATGCCAAAACTAAGCTCACAGATGTTGCAAAAGCAGGGGAAAAAGTCAAGGAGGAAGACACAACTTAGGGGCAAGATATGAGGGACATGGCATGAATAGTTAAAACAAAAAAGAAAAAAAAAAGAAAAAATCTTCCCCAAAGTCAAAGCCATCAAAATGCAGGCAGGCCATACGCCACCAAGGGCAGGCACATGCAGCAAAGCTTGCCAAAATTGATCCCGACTGAAGGCGAAACAGAAAAGGAGGACTTACAAACACGCTGGAAAGGAGTCAACATCAAAGGAATTGCAATTGGAGGAGAAAAAAAGAAAATTTGGGAAATTTAATGACTCTTAGAAAGTGGCCTGGGCTTTTATCAGGTGCAGTGCAATGGACCAAAAGGTGCCAAAACTAAGCTCACAGATGTTGCAAAAGCAGGGGAAAAAGTCAAGAAGAAAGGCAAAACTTTGGGGGCAAGATATGAGGGACATGGCATGAATACTTAAAATAATAAAAAAAAAAACAAAGAAAAAATCTTTCCCAAAGTCAAAGCCATCAAAATGCAGGCAGGCCATACGCCAGCAAGTGCAGACACATGTAGCAAAGCTTGCCAAAATTGATCCCCACTGAAGGCCAAAACAGAAAAGAAGGACCTAAAAACACGCTGGAAAGGAGTCAACATCAAAGGAATTGCAATTGGAGGAGAAAAAAAGAAAATTTGGGAAATTTAGTGACTAAGAAAATGGCCTGGGCTTTTATCAGGTGCATTGCAAAGGACCAAAAGATGCCAAAACTAAGCTCACAGATGTTGCAAAAGCAGAGGAAAAAGTCAAGGAGGAAGACACAACTTAGGGGGCAAGATTTGAGGGACATGGCATGAATATTTAAAATAATAAAAAAAAAAAAAGAAAAAATCTTTCCCAAAGTCAAAGCCATCAAAAGACATGGCCTGCCATCAAGTGCAGGGACATGCACCAAAGATTCCTCTATTGGTCCCCATTGAAATCGCAAGATTCCTTTTCCATTCCCGAAAGGAAATTTCATTTCCTTTCGGGAAGGGAAAAGGAATCTTGCGAATCCCAAAAGAAAGGCTAACAAACACTCTGGAAAGGAGATAGGTTCAAATGAAATGCAATTGAAAAAAGCAGAAAATCGGGAATTTTAGTCTCTTCAAAAAATAGGCTGTGAGGAAATCAGCTGCATTGCAAAGGACCAAAAGGTGGCAAAACTAAGTTCACAGATGTTGCAAAAGCAGGGGAAAAAGTCAAGGAGGAAGACACAACTTAGGGGGCAAGATATGAGGGACATGGCATGAATACTTAAAACAACAAAAAAAAAAAAAAGAAAAAATCTTTCCCAAAGTCAAAGCCATCAAAATGCAGGCAGGCCATACGCCACCATGTGCAGGCACATGCAGCAAAGCTTGCCAAAATTGATCCCCACTGAAGGCCAAAACAGAAAAGAAGGACCTACAAACAAGCTGGAAAGGAGTCAACATCAAAGGAATTGCAATTGGAGGAGAAAAAAAGAAAATTAGGGAAATTACTGACCCTAAAAAATGCCCTGGGTTTATATCCGTTGCATTGCAAAGGACCAAAAGAAGCCAAAACTAAGCTCACAGATGCTGCATAATCAGGGGAAAAAGTGAAGGAGGAAGACACAACTTAGGGGGCAAGATATGAGGGACATGGCATGAACACTACAGAAAACAACCAAAAAAAGAAAAAATCTTTCCCAAAGTCAAAGCCATCAAAATGCAGGCAGGCCATACACCACCAAGGGCAGGCACATGCAGCAAAGCTTGCCAAAATTGATCCCCACTGAAGGCCAAAACAGAAAAGAAGGACTTACAAACACGCTGGAATGGAGACACCATCCAAGGAATTGCAATTGGAGGAGAAAAAAAAAAAATTGGGAAAATTAGTGACTCTAAGAAAATGGCCTGGGTTTCTATCAGGTGCAGTGCAATGGACCAAAAGATGCCAAAGCAAAGCTCAAAGATGTTGCAAAAGCAGGGGAAAAAGTCAAGGAGGAAGACACAACTCAGGGGGCAAGATATGAGGGACATGGCATGAATACTTAAAACAAAACAGGAAAAAAAAAGAAAAAATCTTTCCCAAAGTCAAAGCCATCACAATGCAGGCAGGCCATACGCCACCAAGGGCAGGCACATGCAGCAAAGCTTGCCAAAATTGATCCCCACTGAAGGCCAAAACAGAAAAAAAGGACCTACAAACACGGTGGAATGGAGACAGCATCAAATGAAATTGCAATTGGAGGAGAAAAATGAAAATTTGGGAAATTTATTGACTCTTAGTAAGTGGCCTGGGGTTGTAGCAGGTGCAGTGCAAAGGACCAAAAGATGCCAAAACTAAGCTCACAGATGTTGCAAAAGCAGGGGAAAAAGTCAAGGAGGAAGACACAACTTAGGGGGCAAGATATGAGGGACATGGCATGAACACTTCAGAAAACAACCAAAAAAAGAAAAAAATCTTTCCCAAAGTCAAAGCCATCAAAAGGCATGGCCTGCCATCAAGTGCAGGGACATGCACCAAAGATTCCTCTATTGGTCCCCATTGAAATCGCAAGATTCCTTTTCCCTTCCTGAAAGGAAATGAAATTTCCTTTCGGGACGGGAAAAGGAATCTTGTGAATCCCAAAAGAAAGGCTTACAAACACTCTGGAGAGGAGATAGGTTCAAATGAAATGCAATTGAAAAAAGCCGAAAATCGGGAATTTTAGTCTCTTCAAAAAATAGGCTGTGAGGAAATCAGCTGCATTGCAAAGGAACAAAAGGTGCCAAAACTAAGCTCACAGATGTTGCAAAAGCAGGGGAAAAAGTCAAGGAGGAAGACACAACTCAGGGGGCAAGATATGAGGGACATGGCATGAATACTTAAAATAATAATAAAAAAAAAAAAATAAAAAATCTTTCCCAAAGTCAAAGCCATCAAAATGCAGGCAGGCCATACGCCAGCAAGTGCAGACACATGCAGCAAAGCTTGCCAAAATTGATCCCCACTGAAGGCCAAAACAGAAAAGAAGGACTTACAAACACACTGGAATGGAGACACCATCAAAGGAATTGCAATTGGAGGAGAAAAAAAAAAATTGGGAAATTTAGTGACTCTAAGAAAATGGCCTGGGTTTCTATCAGGTGCATTGCAAAGGACCAAAAGGTGCCAAAACTAAGCTCACAGATGTTGCAAAAGCAGGGGAAAAAGTCAAGGAGGAAGACACAACTTAGGGGGCAAGATATGAGGGACATGGCATGAATACTTAAAAAAAATAAAAAAAAAAAAAAAGAAAATATCTTTCCCAAAGTCAAAGCCATCAAAATGCAGGCAGGCCATACGCCACCAAGGGCAGGCACATGCAGCAAATCTTGGCAAAATTGATCCCCACTGAAGGCCAAAACAGAAAAGAATGACCTACAAACACGCTGGAAAGGAGTCAACATCAAAGAAATTGCAATTGGAGGAGAAAACAAGAAAATTTGGGAAATTTAGTGACTCTAAGAAAATGGCCTGGGGTATTATCAGGTGCAGTGCAAAGGACCAAAAGATGCCAAAACTAAGCTCACAGATGTTGCAAAAGCAGGGGAAAATGTCAAGGAGGAAGACACAACTCAGGGGGCAAGATATGAGGGACATGGCATGAATACTTAAAACAAAAAAGAAAAAAAAAAGATAAAATCTTTCCCAAAGTCAAAGCCATCAAAATGCAGGCAGGCCGTACACCACCAAGGGCAGGCACATGCAGCACAGCTTGCCAAAATTGATCCCCACGAAAGGCAAAAATAGAAAAGAAGGACCTACAAACACGCTGGAAAGGAGTCAACATCAAAGGAATTGCAATTGGAGGAGAAAGGAAGAAAATTTGGGAAATTTAATGACTCTTAGAAAGTGGCCTGGGGTTTTATCAGGTGCAGTGCAAAGGACCAAAAGGTGCCAAAATTAAGCTCACAGATGTTGCAAAAGCAGGGGAAATAGTCAAGGAGGAAGAAACAACTCAGGGGGCAAGATATGAGGGACATGGCATGAATATTTAAAAGAAAAAAAAAAAAAAAAATAAAAAAAATCTTTCCCAAAGTCAAAGCCATCAAAATGCAGGCAGGCCATACGCCAGCAAGTGCAGGCACATGCAGCAAAGCTTGCCAAAATTGATCCCCACTGAAGGCCAAAACAGAAAACAAGGACTTACAAACACCCTGGAATGGAGACACCATCAAAGGAATTGCAATTGGAGGAGAAAAAAAAAAATTGGGAAATTTAGTGACACTAAGAAAATGGCCTGGGTTTATATCAGGTGCAGTGCAGAGGACCAAAAGATTCCAAAACTAAGCTCACAGATGTTGCAAAAGCAGGGGAAACAGTCAAGGAGGAAGACACAACTCAGGGGGCAAGATATGAGGGACAGGGCATGAACACTTCAGAAAACAATCAGAAAAAGAAAAAAATCTTTCCCAAAGTCAAAGCCATCAAAAGGCATGGCCTGCCATCAGGTGCACTGACATGCACCAAAGATTCCTCTATTGGTCCCCATTGAAATCGCAAGATTCCTTTTCCCTTCCCGAAAGGAAATTTCATTTCGGGAAGGGAAAAGGAATCTTGTGAATCCCAAAAGAAAGGCTTAAAAACACTCTGGAAAGGAGATAGGTTCAAATGAAATGCAATTGAAAAAAGCAGAAAATCGGGAATTTTAGTCTCTTCAAAAAATAGGCTGTGAGGAAATCAGCTGCATTGCAAAGGACCAAAAGGTGCCAAAACTAAGCTCACAGATGTTGCAAAAGCAGGGGAAAAAGTCAAGGAGGAAGACACAACTTAGGGGGCAAGATATGAGGGACATGGCATGAATACTTAAAACAAACAAAAAAAAAAAAAAAGAAAAAATCTTTCCCAAAGTCAAAGCCATCAAAATGCAGGCAGGCCATACGCCACCAAGGGCAGGCACATGTAGCAAAGCTTGCCAAAATTGATCCCCACTGAAGGCCAAAACAGAAAAGAAGGACCTACAAACATGCTGCAATGGAGTCAATATCAAAGGAATTGCAATTGGAGGAGAAAAAAAAAAAGTTGGGAAATTTAATGACTCTAAGAAAATGGCCTGGGGTATAATCAGGTGCATTGCAAAGGACCAAAAGATCCCAAAACTAAGCTCACAGATGTTGCAAAAGCAGGGGTAAAAGTCAAGGAGGAAGACACAACTCAGGAGGCAAGATATGAGGGACATGGCATGAATACTTACAACAAAAAAAAAAAAAAAAAAGAAAAAATCTTTCCCAAAGTCAAAGCCATCAAAATGAAGGCAGGCCATACGCCACCAAGGGCAGGCACATGCAGCAAAGCTTGCCAAAATTGATCCACACTGAAGGCCAAAACAGAAAAGAAGGACCTACAAACACGCTGGAAAGGAGTCAACATCAAAGGAATTGCAATTGGAGGAGAAAAAAACAAAATTTGGGAAATTTAATGACTCTTAGAAAGTGGCCTGGGGTTCTATCAGGTGCAGTGCAAAGGACCAAAAGGTGCCAAAACTAAGCTCACAGATGTTGCAAAAGCAGGGGAAAAAGTCAAGGAGGAAGACACAACTTAGGGGGCAAGATATGAGGGACATGGCATGAATACTTAAAACAAACAAAAAAAAAAAAAAAAAACAATTCTTTCCCAAAGTCAAAGCCATCAAAATGCAGGCAGGCCATACGCCAGAAAGTGCAGACACATGCAGCAAAGCTTGCCAAAATTGATCCCCACTGAAGGACAAAACAGAAAAGAAGGACCTACAAACACGCTGGAAAGGAGTCAACATCAAAAAAATTGCAATTGGAGGAGAAAAAAAAAAATTTGGGAAATTTAGTGACTCTAAGAAAATGGCCTGGGGTATTATCAGGTGCAGTGCAAAGGACCAAAAGATGCCAAAACTAAGCTCACAGATGTTGCAAAAGCAGGGGAAAATGTCAAGGAGGAAGACACAACTCAGGGGGCAAGATATGAGGGACATGGCATGAACACTTCAGAAAATAACCAAAAAAAGAAAAAAATCTTTCCCAAAGTCAAAGCCATCAAAAGGCATGGCCTGCCATCAAGTGCAGGGACATGCACCAAAGATTCTTCTCTTGGTCCCCACTGAAATCGCAAGATTCCTTTTCCCTTCCCGAAAGGAAATGAAATTTCCTTTCGGGAAGGGAAAAGGAATCTTGCGAATCCCAAAAGAAAGGCTTACAAACACTCTGGAAAGGAGATAGGTTCAAATGAAATGCAATTGAAAAAAGCAGAAAATTGGCAATTTTATTCTCTTCAAAAAAAAGGCTGTGAGGAAATCAGCTGCATTGCAAAGGACCAGAAGGTGCCAAAACTAAGCTCACAGATGTTGCAAAAGCAGGGGAAAATGTCAAGGAGGAAGACACAACTCAGGGGGCAAGATATGAGGGACATGGCATGAATAATTAATATAATAAAAAAAAAAAAAGGAAAAATCTTTCCCAAAGTCAAAGCCATCAAAATGCAGGCAGGCCATATGCCACCAAGGGCAGGCACATGGAGCAAAGCTTGCCAAAATTGATCCCCACTGAAGTCCAAAACAGAAAAGAAGGACCTACAAACACGCTGGAAAGGAGTCAACATCAAAGGAATTGCAATTGGAGGAGAAAAAAAGAAAATTTGGGAAATTTAGTGTCTCTAAGAAAATGGCCTTGGGTTTCATCAGGTGCAGTGCAAAGGACCAAAAGGTGCCAAAACTAAGCTCACAGATGTTGCAAAAGCAGGGGAAAAAGTCAAGGAGGAAGACACAACTCAGGGGGCAAGATATGAGGGACATGGCATGAATACCTACAACAAAAAAGAAAAAAAAAAGATAAAATCTTTCCCAAAGTCAAAGCCATCAAAATGCAGGCAGGCCATACACCACCAAGGGCAGGCACATGCAGCAAAGCTTGCCAAAATTGATCCCCACGGAAGGCCAAAACTGAAAACAAGACCTACAAACACGCTGGAAAGGAGTCAACATCAAAGGAATTGCAATTGGAGGAGAAAGGAAGAAAATTTGGGAAATTTAATGACTCTTAGAAAGTGGCCTGGGGTTTTATCAGGTGCAGTGCAAAGGACCAAAAGATGCCAAAATTAAGCTCACAGATGTTGCAAAAGCAGGGGAAAAAGTCAAGGAGGAAGACACAACTTAGGGGGCAAGATATGAGGGACATGGCATGAACACTTCAGAAAACAATCAGAAAAAGATAAAAATCTTTCCCAAAGTCAAAGCCATCAAAAGGCATGGCCTGCCATCAGGTGCAGGGACATGCACCAAAGATTCCTCTATTGGTCCCCATTGAAATCGCAAGATTCCTTTTCCCTTCCCGAAAGGAAATGAAATTTCCTTTCGGGAAGGGAAAAGGAATCTTGCGAATCCCAAAAGAAAGGCTTAAAAACACTCTGGAAAGGAGATAGGTTCAAATGAAATGCAATTGAAAAAAGCAGAAAATCGGGAATTTTAGTCTCTTCAAAAAATAGGCTGTGAGGAAATCAGCTGCATTGCAAAGGACCAAAAGGTGCCAAAACTAAGCTCACAGATGTTGCAAAAGCAGGGGAAAAAGTCAAGGAGGAAGACACAACTCAGGGGGCAAGATATGAGGGACATGGCATGAATACATAAAACAAAACAGAAAAAAAAAAAAGAAAAAATCTTTCCCAAAGTCAAAGCCATCAAAATACAGGCAGGCCATACGACACCAAGGGCAGGCACATGCAGCAAAGCTTGCCAAAATTGATCCCCACTGAAGGCCAAAACAGAAGAGAAGGACCTACAAACACGCTGGAAAGGAGTCAATATCAAAGGAATTGCAATTGGAGGAGAAAAAAAAAAATTTGGGAAATTTAATGACTCTAAGAAAATGGCCTGGGGTATAATCAGGTGCATTGCAAAGGACCAAAAGATCCCAAAACTAAGCTCACAGATGTTGCAAAAGCAGGGGTAAAAGTCAAGGAGGAAGACACAACTCAGGAGGCAAGATATGAGGGACATGGCATGAATACTTACAACAAAAATAAAAAAAAAAAAGAAAAAATCTTTCCCAAAGTCAAAGCCATCAAAATGCAGGCAGGCCATACGCCACCAAGGGCAGGCACATGCAGCAAAGCTTGCCAAAATTGATCCCCACGGAAGGCCAAAACAGAAAAGAAGGATCTACAAACACGCTGGAAAGGAGTCAACGTCAAAGGAATTGCAATTGGAGGAGAAAAAAAGAAAATTTGGGAAATTTAATGACTCTTAGAAAGCGGCCTGGGGTTTTATCAGGTGCAGTGCAAAGGACCAAAAGGTGCCAAAACTAAGCTCACAGATGTTGCAAAAGCAGGGGAAAAAGTCAAGGAGGAAGACAGAACTTAGGGGGCAAGATATGAGGGACATGGCATGAATACTTACAACAAAAAAAAAAAAAAAAAAAATAACAATTCTTTCCCAAAGTCAAAGCCATCAGCATGCAGGCAGGCTATACGCCACCAAGGGCAGGCACATGCAGAAAATCTTGCCAAAATTGATCCCCACTGAAGGAGAAAACAGAAAAGAAGGACCTACAAACACGCTGGAAAGGAGTCAACATCAAAGGAATTGCAATTGGAGGAGAAAAAAAGAAGATTTGGGAAATTTAGTGACTCTAAGAAAATGGCCTGGGTTTATATCGGGTGCATTGCAAAGGACCAAAAGATGCCAAAACTAAGCTCACAGATGTTGCAAAAGCAGGGGAAAAAGTCAAGGAGGAAGACACAACTCAGGGGGCAAGATATGAGGGACATGACATGAATACTTAAAACAAAAAAGAAAAAAAGAAGAAAAAATATTTCCCAAAGTCAAAGCCATCAAAATGCAGGCAGGCCATACGCCACCAAGGGCAGGCACATGCAGCAAAGCTTGCCAAAATTGATCCCCACTGAAGGCCAAAACAGAAAATAAGGACTTGCTAACACGCTGGAATGGAGACAACATCAAAGGAATTGCAATTGGAGGAGAAAAAAAAACTTGGGAAATTTAATGACTCTTAGAAAGCGGCCTGGGGTTTTATCAGGTGCAGTGCAAAGGACCAAAAGATGCCAAAACTAAGCTCACAGATGTTGCAAAAGCAGGGGAAAAAGTCAAGGAGGAAGACACAACTCAGGGGGCAAGATATGAGGGACATGGCATGAACACTTCAGAAAACAACCAAAAAAAGAAAAAAATCTTTCCCAAAGTCAAAGCCATCAAAAGGCATGGCCTGCCATCAAGTGCAGGGACATGCACCAAAGATTCCTCTATTGGTCCCCATTGAAATCGCAAGATTCCTTTTCCCTTCCCGAAAGGAAATGAAATTTCCTTTCGGGAAGGGAAAAGGAATCTTGCGAATCCCAAAAGAAAGGCTTACAAACACTCTGGAAAGGAGATAGGTTCAAATGAAATGCAATTGAAAAAAGCAGAAAATCGGGAATTTTAGTCTCTTCAAAAAATAGGCTGTGAGGAAATCAGCTGCATTGCAAAGGACCAAAAGGTGCCAAAACTAAGCTCACAGATGTTGCAAAAGCAGGGGAAAAAGTCAAGGAGGAAGACACAACTCAGGAGGCAAGATATGAGGGACATGGCATGAATACTTACAACAAAAAAGAAAAAAAAAAGATAAAATCTTTCCCAAAGTCAAAGCCATCAAAATGCGGGCAGGCCATACACCACCAAGGGCAGGCACATGCAGCAAAGCTTGCCAAAATTGATCCCCACTGAAGGCCAAAACAGAAAAGAAGGACCTACAAACACGCTGGAAAGGAGTCAACATCCAAGGAATTGCAATTGGAGGAGAAAAAAAGAAAATTTGGGAAATTACGGACTCTAAGAAAATGGCCTGGGTTTATGTCAGGTGCATTGCAAAGGACCAAAAGGTGCCAAAACTAAGCTCACAGATGTTGCAAAATCAGGGGAAAATGTCAAGGAGGAAGACACAACTTAGGCAGCAAGATATGAGGGACATGGCTTGAATACTTAAAACAAAAAAAAAAAAAAAAAAAAAAAAAAATCTTTCCCAAAGTCAAAGCCATCACAATGCAGGCAGGCCATACGCCACCAAGGGCAGGCACATGCAGCAAATCTTGCCAAAATTGATCCCCACTGAAGGACAAAACCGAAAAGAAGGACCTACAAACACGCTGGAAAGGAGTCAACATCAAAGGAATTGCAATTGGAGGAGAAAAAAAGAAGATTTGGGAAATTTAGTGACTCTAAGGAAATGGCCTGGGGTATTATCAGGTGCAGTGCAAAGGACCAAAAGATGCCAAAACTAAGCTCACAGATGTTGCAAAAGCAGGGGAAAAAGTCAAGGAGGAAGACACAACTCAGGGGGCAAGATATGAGGGACATGGCATGAACACTTCAGAAAACAATCAGAAAAAGAAAAAAATCTTTCCCAAAGTCAAAGCCATCAAAAGGCATGGCCTGCCATCAGGTGCAGGGACATGCACCAAAGATTCCTCTATTGGTCCCCATTGAAATCGCAAGATTCCTTTTCCCTTCCCGAAAGGAAATGAAATTTCCTTTCGGGAAGGGAAAAGGAATCTTGCGAATCCCAAAAGAAAGGCTTACAAACACTCTGGAAAGGAGATAGGTTCAAATGAAATGCAATTGAAAAAAGCAGAAAATCAGGAATTTTATTCTCTTCAAAAAAAAGGCTGTGAGGAAATCAGCTGCATTGCAAAGGACCAAAAGGTGCCAAAACTAAGCTCACAGATGTTGCAAAAGCAGGGGAAAAAGTCAAGGAGGAAGACACAACTCAGGGGGCAAGATATGAGGGACATGGCATGAATACTTAAAACAAAAAAGAAAAAAAAAAGAAAAAATATTTCCCAAAGTCAAAGCCATCAAAATGCAGGCAGGCCATCTGCCACCAAGGGCAGGCACATGCAGCAAAGCTTGCCAAAATTGATCCCCACTGAAGGACAAAACAGAAAAGAAGGACCTACAAACACGCTGGAAAGGAGTCAACATCAAAGAAATTGCAATTGGAGGAGAAAACAAGAAAATTTGGGAAATTTAGTGTCTCTAATAAAATGGCCTGGGGTTTTATCAGGTGCAGTGCAAAGGACCAAAAGGTGCCAAAACTAAGCTCACAGATGTTGCAAAAGCAGGGGAAAAAGTCAAGGAGGAAGACACAACTCAGGGGGCAAGATATGAGGGACATGGCATGAATACCTACAACGAAAAAGAAAAAAAAAAGATAAAATCTTTCCCAAAGTCAAAGCCATCAAAATGCAGGCAGGCCATACACCACCAAGGGCAGGCACATGCAGCAAAGCTTGCCAAAATTGATCCCCACGGAAGGCCAAAACTGAAAACAAGACCTACAAGCACGCTGGAAAGGAGTCAACATCAAAGGAATTGCAATTGGAGGAGAAAGGAAGAAAATTTGGGAAATTTAATGACTCTTAGAAAGTGGCCTGGGGTTTTATCAGGTGCAGTGCAAAGGACCAAAAGGTGCCAAAATTAAGCTCACAGATGTTGCAAAAGCAGGGGAAATAGTCAAGGAGGAAGAAACAACTCAGGGGGCAAGATATGAGGGACATGGCATGAATACTTAAAACAAAAAAAAAAAAAAAAAATAGAAAAAATCTTTCCCAAAGTCAAAGCCATCAAAATGCAGGCAGGCCATACGCCAGCAAGTGCAGGCACATGCAGCAAAGCTTGCCAAAATTGATCCCCACTGAAGGCCAAAACAGAAAAGAAGGACTTACAAACACGCTGGAATGGAGACACCATCAAAGGAATTGCAATTGGAGGAGAAAAAAAAAAAAATTGGGAAATTTAGTGACACTAAGAAAATGGCCTGGGTTTATATCAGGTGCAGTGCAGAGGACCAAAAGGTGCCAAAACTAAGCTCACAGATGTTGCAAAAGCAGGGGAAGAAGTCAAGGAGGAAGACACAACTTAGGGGGCAAGATATGAGGGACATGGCATGAACACTTCAGAAAACAATCAGAAAAAGAAAAAAATCTTTCCCAAAGTCAAAGCCATCAAAAGGCATGGCCTGCCATCAGGTGCAGGGACATGCACCAAAGATTCCTCTATTGGTCCCCATTGAAATCGCAAGATTCCTTTTCCCTTCCCGAAAGGAAATGAAATTTCCTTTCGGGAAGGGAAAAGGAATCTTGCGAATCCCAAAAGAAAGGCTTACAAACACTCTGGAAAGGAGATAGGTTCAAATGAAATGCAATTGAAAAAAGCAGAAAATCGGGAATTTTAGTCTCTTCAAAAAATAGGCTGTGAGGAAATCAGCTGCATTGCAAAGGACCAAAAGGTGCCAAAACTAAGCTCACAGATGTTGCAAAAGCAGGGGAAAAAGTCAAGGAGGAAGACACAACTCAGGAGGCAAGATATGAGGGACATGGCATGAATACTTACAACAAAAAAGAAAAAAAAAAGATAAAATCTTTCCCAAAGTCAAAGCCATCAAAATGCAGGCAGGCCATACACCACCAAGGGCAGGCACATGCAGCAAAGCTTGCCAAAATTGATCCCCACTGAAGGCCAAAACAGAAAAGAAGGACCTACAAACACGCTGGAAAGGAGTCAACATCAAAGGAATTGCAATTGGAGGAGAAAAAAAGAAAATTTGGCAAATTACGGACTCTAAGAAAATGGCCTGGGCTTTTATCAGGTGCATTGCAAAGGACCAAAAGGTGCCAAAACTAAGCTCACAGATGTTGCAAATTCAGGGGAAAATGTCAAGGAGAAAGACACAACTTAGGGGGCAAGATATGAGGGACATGGCATGAATACTTAAAACAGAAAAGAAAAAAAAAAAAAAAATCTTTCCCAAAGTCAAAGCCATCAAAATGCAGGCAGGCCATACGCCACCAAGGGCAGGCACATGCAGCAAAGCTTGCCAAAATTGATCCCCACTGAAGGCCAAAACAGAAAAGAAGGACTTACAAACACGCTGGAATGGAGACAACATCAAAGGAATTGCAATTGGAGGAGAAAAGAAGAAAATTTGGGAAATTTAATGACTCTTAGAAAGTGGCCTGGGGTTCTATCAGGTGCAGTGCAAAGGACCAAAAGATGCAAAAACTAAGCTCACAGATGTTGCAAAAGCAGGGGAAAAAGTCAAGGAGGAAGACACAACTTAGGAGGCAAGATATGAGGGACATGGCATGAATACTTAAAACAAAAAAAAAAAAAAAAAAAAGAAAAAATCTTTCCCAAAGTCAAAGCCATCAAAATGCAGGCAGGCCATACGCTAACAAGGGCAGGCACATGCAGCAAAGCTTGCCAAAACTGATCCCCACTGAAGGCCAAAACAGAAAACAAGGACTTACAAACACCCTGGAATTGAGACACCATCAAAAGAATTGCAATTGGAGGAGAAAAAAAAAAATTGGGAAATTTAGTGACTCTAAGAAAATGGCCTGGGGTTTATATCAGGTGCAGTGCAAAGGACCAAAAGATTCCAAAACTAAGCTCACAGATGTTGCAAAAGCAGGGGAAAAAGTCAAGGAGGAAGACACAACTCAGGGGGCAAGATATGAGGGACATGGCATGAATACTTCAGAAAACAATCAGAAAAAGAAAAAAATCTTTCCCAAAGTCAAAGCCATCAAAAGGCATGGCCTGCCATCAAGTGCAGGGACATGCACCAAAGATTCCTCTATTGGTCCCCATTGAAATCGCAAGATTCCTTTTCCCTTCCCGAAAGGAAATGAAATTTCCTTTCGGGAAGGGAAAAGGAATCCTGCGAATCCCAAAAGAAAGGCTTAAAAACACTCTGGAAAGGAGATAGGTTCAAATGAAATGCAATTGAAAAAAGCAGAAAATCGGGAATTTTTGTCTCTTCAAAAAATAGGCTGTGAGGAAATCAGCTGCATTGCAAAGGACCAAAAGGTGCCAAAACTAAGCTCACAGATGTTGCAAAAGCAGGGGAAAAAGTCAAGGAGGAAGACACAACTTAGGGGGCAAGATATGAGGGACATGGCATGAATACTTAAAATAATAAAAAAAAAAAAAAAATAGAAAATCTTTCCCAAAGTCAAAGCCATCAAAATGCAGGCAGGCCATACGCCAGCAAGGGCAGGCACATGCAGCAAAGCTTGCCAAAATTGATCCCCACTGAAGGCCAAAACAGAAAAGAAGGACTTACAAACACGCTGGAATGGAGACACCATCAAAGGAATTGCAATTGGAGGAGAAAAAAAAAAATTGGGAAATTTAGTGACTCTAAGAAAATGGCCTGGGTTTATATCAGGTGCAGTGCAAAGGACCAAAAGATTCCAAAACTAAGCTCACAGATGTTGCAAAAGCAGGGGAAAAAGTCAAGGAGGAAGACACAACTTAGGGGGCAAGATTTGGAGGGACATGGCATGAATACTTAAAACAAAAAAAAAAAAAAAAAAAGAAAAAATCTTTCCAAAAGTCAAAGCCATCAAAATGCAGGCAGGCCATACGCCAGCAAGTGCAGGCACATGCAGCAAAGCTTGCCAAAATTGATCCTAACTGAAGGCCAAAACAGAAAAGAAGGACTTACAAACACGCTGGAATGGAGACAACATCAAACGAATTGCAATTGGAGGAGAAAAGAAGAAAATTTGGGAAATTTAATGACTCTTAGAAAGTGGCCTGGGGTTTATATCAGGTGCAGTGCAAAGGACCAAAAGATGCCAAAACTAAGCTCACAGATGTTGCAAAAGCAGGGGAAAAAGTCAAGGAGGAAGACACAACTCAGGGGGCAAGATATGAGGGACATGGCATGAACACTTCAGAAAACAATCAGAAAAAGAAAAAAATCTTTCCCAAAGTCAAAGCCATCAAAAGGCATGGCCTGCCATCAGGTGCAGGGACATGCACCAAAGATTCCTCTATTGGTCCCCATTGAAATCGCAAGATTCCTTTTCCCTTCCCGAAAGGAAATGAAATTTCCTTTCGGGAAGGGAAAAGGAATCCTGCGAATCCCAAAAGAAAGGCTTAAAAACACTCTGGAAAGGAGATAGGTTCAAATGAAATGCAATTGAAAAAAGCAGAAAATCGGGAATTTTAGTCTCTTCAAAAAATAGGCTGTGAGGAAATCAGCTGCATTGCAAAGGACCAAAAGGTGCCAAAACTAAGCTCACAGATGTTGCAAAAGCAGGGGAAAAAGTCAAGGAGGAAGACACAACTTAGGGGGCAAGATATGAGGGACATGGCATGAATTCTTAAAATAATAAAAAAAAAAAAAAATAGAAAACCTTTCCCAAAGTCAAAGCCATCAAAATGCAGGCAGGCCATACGCCAGCAAGTGCAGACACATGCAGCAAAGCTTGCCAAAATTGATCCCCACTGAAGGCCAAAGCAGAAAAGAAGGACTTACAAACACGCTGGAATGGAGACACCATCAAAGGAATTGCAATTGGAGGAGAAAAAAAAAAATTGGGAAATTTAGTGACTCTAAGAAAATGGCCTGGGTTTATATCAGGTGCAGTGCAAAGGACCAAAAGATTCCAAAACTAAGCTCACAGATGTTGCAAAAGCAGGGGAAAAAGTCAAGGAGGAAGACACAACTCAGGAGGCAAGATATGAGGGACATGGCATGAATACTTACAACAAAAAAGAAAAAAAAAAGATAAAATCTTTCCCAAAGTCAAAGCCATCAAAATGCAGGCAGGCCATACACCACCAAGGGCAGGCACATGCAGCAAAGCTTGCCAAAATTGATCCCCACTGAAGGCCAAAACAGAAAAGAAGGACCTACAAACACGCTGGAAAGGAGTCAACATCAAAGGAATTGCAATTGGAGGAGAAAAAAAGAAAATTTGGCAAATTACGGACTCTAAGAAAATGGCCTGGGCTTTTATCAGGTGCATTGCAAAGGACCAAAAGGTGCCAAAACTAAGCTCACAGATGTTGCAAATTCAGGGGAAAATGTCAAGGAGAAAGACACAACTTAGGGGGCAAGATATGAGGGACATGGCATGAATACTTAAAACAGAAAAGAAAAAAAAAAAAAAAAATCTTTCCCAAAGTCAAAGCCATCAAAATGCAGGCAGGCCATACGCCACCAAGGGCAGGCACATGCAGCAAAGCTTGCCAAAATTGATCCCCACTGAAGGCCAAAACAGAAAAGAAGGACTTACAAACACGCTGGAATGGAGACAACATCAAAGGAATTGCAATTGGAGGAGAAAAGAAGAAAATTTGGGAAATTTAATGACTCTTAGAAAGTGGCCTGGGGTTCTATCAGGTGCAGTGCAAAGGAACAAAAGATGCAAAAACTAAGCTCACAGATGTTGCAAAAGCAGGGGAAAAAGTCAAGGAGGAAGACACAACTTAGGAGGCAAGATATGAGGGACATGGCATGAATACTTAAAACAAAAAAAAAAAAAAAAAAAAGAAAAAATCTTTCCCAAAGTCAAAGCCATCAAAATGCAGGCAGGCCATACGCTAACAAGGGCAGGCACATGCAGCAAAGCTTGCCAAAACTGATCCCCACTGAAGGCCAAAACAGAAAACAAGGACTTACAAACACCCTGGAATTGAGACACCATCAAAAGAATTGCAATTGGAGGAGAAAAAAAAAAATTGGGAAATTTAGTGACTCTAAGAAAATGGCCTGGGGTTTATATCAGGTGCAGTGCAAAGGACCAAAAGATTCCAAAACTAAGCTCACAGATGTTGCAAAAGCAGGGGAAAAAGTCAAGGAGGAAGACACAACTCAGGGGGCAAGATATGAGGGACATGGCATGAATACTTCAGAAAACAATCAGAAAAAGAAAAAAATCTTTCCCAAAGTCAAAGCCATCAAAAGGCATGGCCTGCCATCAAGTGCAGGGACATGCACCAAAGATTCCTCTATTGGTCCCCATTGAAATCGCAAGATTCCTTTTCCCTTCCCGAAAGGAAATGAAATTTCCTTTCGGGAAGGGAAAAGGAATCCTGCGAATCCCAAAAGAAAGGCTTAAAAACACTCTGGAAAGGAGATAGGTTCAAATGAAATGCAATTGAAAAAAGCAGAAAATCGGGAATTTTTGTCTCTTCAAAAAATAGGCTGTGAGGAAATCAGCTGCATTGCAAAGGACCAAAAGGTGCCAAAACTAAGCTCACAGATGTTGCAAAAGCAGGGGAAAAAGTCAAGGAGGAAGACACAACTTAGGGGGCAAGATATGAGGGACATGGCATGAATACTTAAAATAATAAAAAAAAAAAAAAAATAGAAAATCTTTCCCAAAGTCAAAGCCATCAAAATGCAGGCAGGCCATACGCCAGCAAGGGCAGGCACATGCAGCAAAGCTTGCCAAAATTGATCCCCACTGAAGGCCAAAACAGAAAAGAAGGACTTACAAACACGCTGGAATGGAGACACCATCAAAGGAATTGCAATTGGAGGAGAAAAAAAAAAATTGGGAAATTTAGTGACTCTAAGAAAATGGCCTGGGTTTATATCAGGTGCAGTGCAAAGGACCAAAAGATTCCAAAACTAAGCTCACAGATGTTGCAAAAGCAGGGGAAAAAGTCAAGGAGGAAGACACAACTTAGGGGGCAAGATTTGGAGGGACATGGCATGAATACTTAAAACAAAAAAAAAAAAAAAAAAAGAAAAAATCTTTCCAAAAGTCAAAGCCATCAAAATGCAGGCAGGCCATACGCCAGCAAGTGCAGGCACATGCAGCAAAGCTTGCCAAAATTGATCCTAACTGAAGGCCAAAACAGAAAAGAAGGACTTACAAACACGCTGGAATGGAGACAACATCAAACGAATTGCAATTGGAGGAGAAAAGAAGAAAATTTGGGAAATTTAATGACTCTTAGAAAGTGGCCTGGGGTTTATATCAGGTGCAGTGCAAAGGACCAAAAGATGCCAAAACTAAGCTCACAGATGTTGCAAAAGCAGGGGAAAAGTCAAGGAGGAAGACACAACTCAGGGGGCAAGATATGAGGGACATGGCATGAACACTTCAGAAAACAATCAGAAAAAGAAAAAAATCTTTCCCAAAGTCAAAGCCATCAAAAGGCATGGCCTGCCATCAGGTGCAGGGACATGCACCAAAGATTCCTCTATTGGTCCCCATTGAAATCGCAAGATTCCTTTTCCCTTCCCGAAAGGAAATGAAATTTCCTTTCGGGAAGGGAAAAGGAATCCTGCGAATCCCAAAAGAAAGGCTTAAAAACACTCTGGAAAGGAGATAGGTTCAAATGAAATGCAATTGAAAAAAGCAGAAAATCGGGAATTTTAGTCTCTTCAAAAAATAGGCTGTGAGGAAATCAGCTGCATTGCAAAGGACCAAAAGGTGCCAAAACTAAGCTCACAGATGTTGCAAAAGCAGGGGAAAAAGTCAAGGAGGAAGACACAACTTAGGGGGCAAGATATGAGGGACATGGCATGAATTCTTAAAATAATAAAAAAAAAAAAAAATAGAAAACCTTTCCCAAAGTCAAAGCCATCAAAATGCAGGCAGGCCATACGCCAGCAAGTGCAGACACATGCAGCAAAGCTTGCCAAAATTGATCCCCACTGAAGGCCAAAGCAGAAAAGAAGGACTTACAAACACGCTGGAATGGAGACACCATCAAAGGAATTGCAATTGGAGGAGAAAAAAAAAAATTGGGAAATTTAGTGACTCTAAGAAAATGGCCTGGGTTTATATCAGGTGCAGTGCAAAGGACCAAAAGATTCCAAAACTAAGCTCACAGATGTTGCAAAAGCAGGGGAAAAAGTCAAGGAGGAAGACACAACTCAGGGGGCAAGATATGAGGGACATGGCATGAATACTTAAAACAAAACAGGAAAAAAAAAGAAAAAATCTTTCCCAAAGTCAAAGCCATCAAAATGCAGGCAGGCCATACGCCACCAAGGGCAGGCACATGCAGCAAAGCTTGCCAAAATTGATCCCCACTGAAGGCCAAAACAGAAAAGAAGGACTTACAAACACGCTGGAATGGAGACACCATCAAAGGAATTGCAACTAGAGGAGAAATAAGAAAATTTGGGAAATTTAATGACTCTTAGATAGTGGCCTGGGTTTATATCAGGTGCAGTGCAAAGGACCAAAAGATTCCAAAACTAAGCTCACAGATGTTGCAAAAGCAGGGTAAAACGTCAAGGAGGAAGACACAACTTAGGGGGCAAGATATGAGGGACATGGCATGAACACTTCAGAAAACAACCAAAAAAAGAAAAAAATCTTTCCCAATGTCAAAGCCATCAAAAGGCATGGCCTGCCATCAAGTGCAGGGACATGCACCAAAGATTCCTCTATTGGTCCCCATTGAAATCGCAAGATTCCTTTTCCCTTCCCGAAAGGAAATGAAATTTCCTTTCGGGAAGGGAAAAGGAATCTTGCGAATCCCAAAAGAAAGGCTTACAAACACTCTGGAAAGGAGATAGGTTCAAATGAAATGCAATTGATAAAAGCAGAAAATCTGGAATTTTATTCTCTACAAAAAATAGGCTGTGAGGAAATCAGCTGCATTGCAAAGGACCAAAAGGTGCCAAAACTAAGCTCACAGATGTTGCAAAAGCAGGGGAAAAAGTCAAGGAGGAAGACACAACTCAGGAGGAAAGATATGAGGGACATGGCATGAATACTTAAAACAAAACAGGAAAAAAAAAGAAAAAATCTTTCCCAAAGTCAAAGCCATCAAAATGCAGGCAGGCCATACGCCACCAAGGGCAGGCACATGCAGCAAAGCTTGCCAAAATTGATCGCCACTGAAGGCCAAAACAGAAAAGAAGGACTTACAAACACGCTGGAATGGAGACACCATCAAAGGAATTGCAACTAGAGGAGAAATAAGAAAATTTGGGAAATTTAATTACTCTTAGAAAGTGGCCTGGTTTCTATCAGGTGCAGTGCAAAGGACCAAAAGATTCCAAAACTAAGCTCACAGATGTTGCAAAAGCAGGGTAAAAAGTCAAGGAGGAAGACACAACTTAGGGGGCAAGATATGAGGGACATGGCATGAACACTTCAGAAAACAACCAAAAAAAGAAAAAAATCTTTCCCAATGTCAAAGCCATCAAAAGGCATGGCCTGCCATCAAGTGCAGGGACATGCACCAAAGATTCCTCTATTGTTCCCCATTGAAATCGCAAGATTCCTTTTCCCTTCCCGAAAGCAAATGAAATTTCCTTTCAGGAAGGGAAAAGGAATCTTGCGAATCCCAAAAGAAAGGCTTAAAAACATTCTGGAAAGGAGATAGGTTCAAATGAAATGCAATTGAAAAAAGCAGAAAATCTGGAATTTTAGTCTCTACAAAAAATAGGCTGTGAGGAAATCAGCTGCATTGCAAAGGACCAAAAGGTGCCAAAACTAAGCTCACAGATTTTGCAAAAGCAGGGGAAAAAGTCTAGGAGGAAGACACAACTTAGGGGGCAAGATATGAGGGACATGGCATGAACACTTAAAATAATAAAAAAAAAAAAAAAAAAGAAAAAATCTTTCCCAAAATCAAAGCCATCAAAATGCAGGCAGGACATATGCCACCAAGGGCAGACACATGCAGCAAAGCTTGCCAAAATTGATCGCCACTGAAGGCCAAAACAGAAAAGAAGGACTTACAAACACGCTGGAATGGAGACACCATCAAAGGAATTGCAATTGGAGGAGAAAAAAAAAAATTGGGAAATTTAGTGACTCTAAGAAAATGGCCTGGGTTTATATCAGGTGCAGTGCAAAGGACTAAAAGATTCCAAAACTAAGCTCACAGATGTTGCAAAAGCAGGGGAAAAAGTCAAGGAGGAAGACACAACTTAGGGGGCAAGATATGAGGGACATGGCATGGATACTTAAAACAAAGAAGAAAAAAAAAAGAAAAAATCTTTCCCAAAGTCAAAGCCATCAAAATGCAGGCAGGCCATACGCCACCAAGGGCAGGCACATGCAGCAAAGCTTGCCAAAATTGATCCCCACTGAAGGCCAAAACAGAAAAGAAGGACCTACAAACACGCTGGAATGGAGACAGCATCAAATGAAATTGCAATTGGAGGAGAAAAAAAAGAATTGGGAAATTTAGTGACTGTAAGAAAATGGCCTGGGGTTTTATCAGGTGCAGTGCAAAGGACCAAAAGATTCCAAAACTAAGCTCACAGATGTTGCAAAAGCAGGGGAAAAGTCAAGGAGGAATACACAACTCAGGAGGCAAGATATGAGGGACATGGCATGAACACTTCAGAAAACAACCAAAAAAAGAAAAAAATCTTTCCCAAAGTCAAAGCCATCAAAATGCAGGCAGGCCATCAAGTGCAGGGACAAGCACCAAAGATTCCTCTATTGGTCCCCATTGAAATCGCAAGATTCCTTTTCCCTTCCCGCAAGGAAATGAAATTTCCTTTCGGGAAGGGAAAAGGAATCTTGCGAATCCCAAAAGAAAGGCTTAAAAACATTCTGGAAAGGAGATAGGTTCAAATGAAATGCAATTGAAAAAAGCAGAAAATCGGGAATTTTAGTCTCTTCAAAAAACAGGCTGTGAGGAAATCAGCTGCATTGCAAAGGACCAAAAGGTGCCAAAACTTAGGTCACAGATGTTGCAAAAGCAGGGGAAAAAGTCAAGGAGGAAGACACAACTTAGGGGGCAAGATATGAGGGACATGGCATGAACACTTCAGAAAACAACCAAAAAAAGAAAAAAATCTTTCCCAAAGTCAAAGCCATCAAAAGGCATGGCCTGCCATCAAGTGCAGGGACATGCACCAAAGATTCCTCTATTGGTCCCCATTGAAATCGCAAGATTCCTTTTCCCTTCCCCAAAGGAAATGAAATTTCCTTTCGGGAAGGGAAAAGGATTCTTGCGGATCCCAAAAAAAAGACTTACAAACACTCTGGAAAGGAGATAGGTTCAAATGAAATGCAATTGTTAAAAGCAGAAAATCGGGAATTTTAGTCTCTACAAAAAATAGGCTGTGAGGAAATCAGCTGCATTGCAAAGGACGAAAAGGTGCCAAAACTAAGCTCACAGATGTTGTAAAAGCAGGGGAAAAAGTCAAGGAGGAAGACACAACTTAGGGGGCAAGATATGAGGGACATGGCATGAATACTTAAAATAAGAAAAAAAAAAAAAGAAAAAATCTATCCCAAAGTCAAAGCCATCAAAATGCAGGCAGGCCATACGCCACCAAGGGCAGGCACATGCAGCAAAGCTTGCCAAAATTGATCCCCACTGAAGGCCAAAACAGAAAAGAAGGACCTACAAACACGATGGAATGGAGACAACATCAAAGGAATTCAATTTCTATGAGAAAAAAACAAAATTTGGGTAAGTTATTGATTCTAAGAAAATGGCCTGGGTATATATCAGGTGCAGTGCAAAGGACCAAAAGATGCCAAAACTAAGCTCACAGATGTTGCAAAAGCAGGGGAAAAAGTCAAGGAGGAAGACACAACTTAGGGGGCAAGATATGAGGGACATGGCATGAACACTTCAGAAAACAACCAAAAAAAGAAAAAATCTTTAACCAAAGTCAAAGCCATCAAAAGGCATGGCCTGCCATCAAGTGCAGGGACATGCACCAAAGATTCCTCTATTGGTCCCCATTGAAATCGCAAGATTCCTTTTCCCTTCCCGAAAGGAAATGAAATTTCCTTTCGGGAAGGGAAAAGGAATCTTGCGAATCCCAAAAGAAAGGCTTACAAACACTCTGGAAAGGAGATAGGTTCAACTGAAATGCAATTGAAAAAAGCAGAAAATCGGGAATTTTAGTCTCTTCAAAAAACAGGCTGTGAGGAAATCAGCTGCATTGCAAAGGACCAAAAGGTGCCAAAACTAAGCTCACAGATGTTGCAAAAGCAGGGGAAAAAGTCAAGGAGGAAGACACAACTTAGGGGGCAAGATATGAAGGACATGGCATGAATACTTAAAACAAAAAATTAAAAAAAAAAAAGAAAAAATCTTTCCCAAAGTCAAAGCCATCAAAATGCAGGCAGGCCATACGCCATCAAGGGCAGGCACATGCAGCAAAGCTTGCCAAAATTGATCCCCACTGAAGGCCAAAACAGAAAAGAAGGACCTACAAACACGCTGGTAGTGAGAAAACATCAAAGGAATTGCAATTGGAGGAGAAAAATGAAAATTTTGGAAATTTAGTGAGTCTAAGAAAATGGCCTGGGTTTATATCAGGTGAATTGCAAAGGACCAAAAGGTGCCAAAACTAAGCTCACAGATGTTGCAAAAGCAGGGGAAAAAGTCAAGGAGGAAGACACAACTTAGGGGGCAAGATATGAGGGACATGGCATGAATACTTAAAATATTAAAAAAAAAAAAAAAGAAAAAATCTTTCCCAAAGTCAAAGCCATCAAAATGCAGGCAGGCCATACGCCACGAAGAGCAGGCACATGCAGCAAAGCTCGCCAAAATTGATCCCCACTGAAGGCCAAAACAGAAAAGAAGGACTTACAAACACGCTGGAATGGAGACACCGTCCAAGGAATTGCAATTGGAGGAGAAAAAAAGAAAATTTCTGAAATTTAATGACTCTTAGAAAGTGGCCTGGGGTTTTATCAGGTGCAGTGCAAAGGGCCAAAAGATGCCAAAACTAAGCTCACAGATGTTGCAAAAGCAGGGGAAAAAGTCAAGGAGGAAGACACAACTTAGGGGGCAAGATATGAGGGACATGGCATGAATACATAAAAAAAAAAAAAAAAAAAAAAAAAGAAAAAATCTTTCCCAAAGTCAAAGCCATCAAAATGCAGGCAGGCCATACGCCAGCAAGTGCAGGCACATGCAGCAAAGCTTGCCAAAATTGATCCCCACTGAAGGCCAAAACAGAAAAGAAGGACCTACAAACACGCTGGAATGGAGACACCATCAAAGGAATTGCAATTGGAGGAGAAAAAAAGAAAATTTGGGAAATTACTGAATCTAAGAAGATGGCCTGGGTTTATATCAGGTGCATTGCAAAGGACCAAAAGGTGCCAAAACTAAGCTCACAGATGTTGAAAAGCAGGGGAAAAAGTCAAGGAGGAAGACAGAACTTAGGGATCAAGATATGAGGGACATGGCATGAACACTTCAGAAAAAAACACAAAAAAGAAAAAAATCTTTCCCAAAGTCAAAGCCATTAAAAGGCATGGCCTGCCATCAAGTGCAGGGACATGCACCAAAGATTCCTCTATTGGTCCCCATTGAAATCGCAAGATTCCTTTTCCCTTCCCGAAAGGAAATGAAATTTCCTTTCGGGAAGGGAAAAGGAATCTTGCGAATCCCAAAAGAAAGGCTTACAAACACTCTGGAAAGGAGATAGGTTCAAATGAAATGCAATGGAAAAAAGCAGAAAATCGGGAATTTTAGTCTCTTCAAAAAACAGGCTGTGAGGAAATCAGCTGCATTGCAAAGGACGAAAAGGTGCCAAAACTAAGCTCACAGATGTTGTAAAAGCAGGGGAAAAAGTCAAGGAGGAAGACACAACTTAGGGGGCAAGATATGAGGGACATGGCATGAATACTTAAAATAAGAAAAAAAAAAAAAAGAAAAAATCTATCCCAAAGTTAAAGCCATCAAAATGCAGGCAGGCCATACGCCACCAAGGGCAGGCACATGCAGCAAAGCTTGCCAAAATTGATCCCCACTGAAGGCCAAAACAGAAAAGAAGGACCTACAAACACGCTGGTAGTGAGATAACATCAAAGGAATTGCAATTGGAGGAGAAAAAAAGAAAATTTGGGAAATTTAGTGAGTCTAAGAAAATGGCCTGCGTTTATATCAGGTGCAGTGCAAAGGACCAAAAGGTGCCAAAACTAAGCTCACAGATGTTGCAAAAGCAGGGGAAAAAGTCAAGGAGGAAGACACAACTTAGGGGGCAAGATATGAGCGACATGGCATGAATACTTAAAATATTAAAAAAAAAAAAAAAGAAAAAATCTTTAACCAAAGTCAAAGCCATCAAAATGCAGGCAGGCCATAGGCTAACAAGGGCAGGCACATGCAGCAAAGCTCGCCAAAATTGATCCCCACTGACAGCCAAAACAGAAAAGAAGGACTTACAAACACGCTGGAATGGAGACACCATCAAAGGAATTGCAATTGGAGGAGAAAAAAAGAAAATTTGGGAAATGTAATGACTCTGGAAAGTGGCCTGGGGTTTTATCAGGTGCAGTGCAAAGGACCAAAAGATGCCAAAACTAAGCTCACAGATGTTGCAAAAGCAGGGGAAAAAGTCAAGGAGGAAGACACAACTTAGGGGGCAAGATATGAGGGACATGGCATGAATAATTAATATAATAAAAAAAAAAAAAGGAAAAATCTTTCCCAAAGTCAAAGCCATCAAAATGCAGGCAGGCCAAACGCCACCAAGGGCAGGCACATGCAGCAAAGCTTGCCAAAATTGATCCCCACTGAAGGCAAAAACAGAAAAGAAGGACCTACAAACACGCTGGAAAGGAGTCAACATCAAAGGAATTGCAATTGGAGGAGAAAAAAAGAAAATTTGGGAAATTTAGTGACTCTAAGAAAATGGCCTGGGTTTCTATCAGGTGCAGTGCAAAGGACCAAAAGATGCCAAAAATAAGCTCACAGATGTTGCAAAAGCAGGGGAAAAAGTCAAGGAGGAAGACACAACTTAGGGGGCAAGATATGAGGGACATGGCATGAACACTTCAGAAAACAACCAAAAAAAGAAAAAAATCTTTCCCAAAGTCAAAGCCATCAAAAGGCATGGCCTGCCATCAAGTGCAGGGACATGCACCAAAGATTCCTCTATTGGTCCCCATTGAAATCGCAAGATTCCTTTTCCCTTCCCGAAAGGAAATTATATTTCCTTTTGGGAAGGGAAAAGGAATCTTGCGAATCCCAAAAGAAAGGCTTACAAACATTCTGGAAAGGAGATAGGTTCAAATGAAATGCAATTGAAAAAAGCAGAAAATCGGGTATTTTAGTCTCTTCAAAAAATAGGCTGTGAGGAAATCAGCTGCATTGCAAAGGACCAAAAGGTGCCAAAACTAAGCTCACAGATGTTGCAAAAGCAGGGGAAAAAGTCAAGGAGGAAGACACAACTTAGGGGGCAAGATATGAAGGACATGGCACGAATATTTAAAAACAACAAAGTAAAAAAAAAATAGAAAAATCTTTCCCAAAATCAAAGCCATCAAAATGCAGGCAGGTCATACGCCAGCAAGTGCAGGCACATGCAGCAAAGCTTGCCAAAATTGATCCCCACTGAAGGCCAAAAGAGAAAAGAAGGACCTACAAACACGCTGGAAAGGAGTCAAAATCAAAGGAATTGCAATTGGAGGAGAAAAAAAGAAAATTTGGGAAATTTAGTGACTCTAAGAAAGTGGCCTGGGATTTTATCAGGCGCAGTGCAAAAGACCAAAAAATGCAAAAACTAAGCTCACAGATGTTTCAAAATCAGGGGAAAAAGTCAAGAAGGAAGACATAATTAGGGGGCAAGATATGAGGGACATGGCATGAATACTTAAAATAATGAAAAAAAAAAAAGAAAAAATCTTTCCCAAAGTCAAAGCCATCAAATTGCAGGCAGGCAATACGCCACCAAGGGCAGGCACATGCAGCAAAGCTTGCCAAAATTGATCCCCACTGAAGGCCAAAACAGAAAAGAAGGACCTACAAACACGCTGGAATGGAGACAGCATCAAAGGAATTGCAATTGGAGGAGAAAAAAAGAAAATTAGGGAAATTACTGACTCTAAAAAAATGGCCTGGGTTTATATCAGGTGCATTGCAAAGGACCAAAAGGTGCCAAAACTAAGCTCACAGATGTTGCAAAAGCAGGGGAAAAAGTCAAGGAGGAAGACAGAACTTAGGGGGCAAGATATGAGGGACATGGCATGAACACTTCAGAAAACAACCAAAAAAAGAAAAAAATCTTTCCCAAAGTCAAAGCCATCAAAAGGCATGGCCTG
Source organism: Artemisiospiza belli (assembly GCA_021963965.1). Taxonomy (NCBI): domain Eukaryota; kingdom Metazoa; phylum Chordata; class Aves; order Passeriformes; family Passerellidae; genus Artemisiospiza; species Artemisiospiza belli. The sequence goes on along the minus strand of JAKDEW010000214.1, from coordinate 59,883 downwards.
CCATCAAGTGCAGGAACATGCACCAAAGATTCCTCTATTGGTCCCCATTGAAATCGTAATATTCCTTTTCCCTTCCCGAAAGGAAATGAAATTTCCTTTCGGGAAGGGAAAAGGAATCTTGCGAATCCCAAAAGAAAGGCTTACAAACACTCTGGAAAGGAGATAGGTTCAAATGAAATGCAATTGAAAAAAGCAGAAAATCGGGAATTTTAGTCTCTTCAAAAAACAGGCTGTGAGGAAATCAGCTGCATTGCAAAGGACCAAAAGGTGCCAAAATTAAGCTCACAGATGTTGCAAAAACAGGGTAAAAAGTCAAGGACGAAGACACAACTTAGGGGGCAAGATATGAAGGACATGGCATGAATACTTAAAACAAACAAAAAAAAAAAAAAAATAGAAAAAATCTTTCCCAAAGTCAAAGCCATCAAAATGCAGGCAGGCCATACGCCACCAAGGGCAGGCACATGCAGCAAAGCTTGCCAAAATTGATCCCCACTGAAGGCCAAAACAGAAAAGAAGGACCTACAAACACGCTGAAAAGGAGTCAACATCAAAGGAATTGCAATTGGAGGAGAAAAAAAGAAAATTTGGGAAATTTAGTGACTCTAAGAAAATGGCCTGGGTTTATATCAGGTGCAGTGCAAAGGACCAAAAGATGCCAAAACTAAGCTCACAGATGTTGCAAAAGCAGGGGAAAAAGTGAAGGAGGAAGACACAACTTAGGGGGCAAGATATGAGGGACATGGCACGAATAATTAAAATAATAAAAAAAAAACAAAGAAAAAATCTTTCCCAATGTCAAAGCCATCAAAATGCAGGCAGGCCATACGCCACCAAGGGCAGGCACATGCAGCAAAGCTTGCCAAAATTGATACTCACTGAAGGCAAAAACAGAAAAGAAGGACCTACAAACACGCTGGAAAGGAGTCAACATCAAAGGAATTGCAATTGGAGGAGAAAAAAAGAAAATTTGGGAAATTTAGCAACTCTAAGAAAATGGCCTGGGTTTACATCAGGTGCAGTGCAAAGGACCAAAAGATGCCAAAACGAAGTTCACAGATGTTGCAAAAGCAGGGGAAAAAGTCAAGGAGGAAGACACAACTTAGGGGGCAAGATATGAGGGACATGGCATGAACACTTCAGAAAACAACCAAAAAAAGAAAAAAATCTTTCCCAAAGTCAAAGCCATCAAAAGGCATGGCCTGCCATCAAGTGCAGGGACATGCACCAAAGATTCCTCTATTGGTCCCCTTTGAAATCGCAAGATTCCTTTTCCCTTCCCGAAAGGAAATGAAATTTCATTTCAGGAAGGGAAAAGGAATATTGCGAATCCCAAAAGAAAGGCTTACAAACACTCTGGAAAGGAGATAGGTTCAAATGAAATGCAATTGAAAAAAGCAGAAAATCGGGAATTTTAGTCTCTTCAAAAAATAGGCTGTGAGGAAATCAGCTGCATTGCAAAGGACCAAAAGGTGCCAAAACTAAGCTCACAGATGTTGCAAAAGCAGGGGAAAAAGTCAAGGAGGAAGACACAACTTAGGGGGCAAGATATGAAGGACATGGCATGAATACTTAAAACAACAAATTAAAAAAAATTAGAAAAAAACTCTCCCAAAGTCAAAGCCATCAAAATGCAGGCAGGCCATACGCCAGCAAGTGCAGGCACATGCAGCAAAGCTTGCCAAAATTGATCCCCACTGAAGGCCAAAACAGAAAAGAAGGACCTACAAACACGCTGGAAAGGAGTCAAAATCAAAGGAATTGCAATTGGAGGAGAAAAAAAGAAAATTTGGGAAATTTAGTGACTCTAAGAAAGTGGCCTGGGATTTTATCAGGTGCAGTGCAAAAGACCAAAAAATGCAAAAACTAAGCTCACAGATGTTTCAAAATCAGGGGAAAAAGTCAAGAAGGAAGACATAATTAGGGGGCAAGATATGAGGGACATGGCATGAATACTTAAAATAATAAAAAAAAAAAAAAGAAAAAATCTTTCCCAAAGTCAAAGCCATCAAATTGCAGGCAGGCCATACGCCACCAAGGGCAGGCACATGCAGCAAAGCTTGCCAAAATTGATCCCCACTGAAGGCCAAAACAGAAAAGAAGGACCTACAAACACGCTGGAATGGAGACAGCATCAAAGGAATTGCAATTGGAGGAGAAAAAGAGAAAATTAGGGAAATTACTGACTCTAAAAAAATGGCCTGGGTTTATATCAGGTGCATTGCAAAGGACCAAAAGGTGCCATAACTAAGCTCACAGATGTTGCAAAAGCAGGGGAAAAAGTCAAGGAGGAAGACAGAACTTAGGGGGCAAGATATGAGGGACATGGCATGAACACTTCAGAAAACAACCAAAAAAAGAAAAAAATCTTTCCCAAAGTCAAAGCCATCAAAAGGCATGGCCTGCCATCAAGTGCAGGAACATGCACCAAAGATTCCTCTATTGGACCCCATTGAAATCGCAAGATTCCTTTTCCCTTCCCGAAAGGAAATGAAATTTCCTTTCGGGAAGGGAAAAGGAATCTTGTGAATCCCAAAAGAAAGGCTTACAAACACTCTGGAAAGGAGATAGGTTGCAATGAAATTCAATTGAAAAAAGCAGAAAATCGGGAATTTTAGTCTCTTCAAAAAACAGGCTGTGAGGAAATCAGCTGCATTGCAAAGGACCAAAAGGTGCCAAAATTAAGCTCAAAGATGTTGCAAAAGCAGGGGAAAAAGTCAAGGAGGAAGACACAACTAGGGGGCAAGATATGAAGGACATGGCATGAATACTTAAAACAAGCAAAAAAAAAAAAAAATAGAAAAAATCTTTCCCAAAGTCAAAGCCATCAAAATACAGGCAGGCCATACGCCACCAAGGGCAGGCACATGCAGCAAAGCTTCCCAAAATTGATCCTCACTGAAGGCAAAACAGAAAAGAAGGACCTACAAACACGCTGGAAAGGAGTCAACATCAAAGGAATTGCAATTGGAGGAGAAAAAAGAAAATTTGGGAAATTTAGTGACTCTAAGAAATTGGAATGGGGTTTTATCAGGTGCAGTGCAAAGGACCAAAAGATGCCAAAACTAAGCTCACAGATGTTGCAAAAGCAGGGGAAAAAGTCAAGGAGGAAGACACAACTTAGGGGGCAAGATATGAGGGACATGGCATGAATACTTAAAACAAAATTAAAAAAAAAAATAGAAAAATCATTCCCAAATTTAAAGCCATCAAAATGCAGGCAGGCCATACGCCACCAAGGGCAGTCACATGCAGCAAAGCTTGCAAAAATTGATCCCCACTGAAGGCCAAAACAGAACAGAAGGACCTACAAACACGCTGGAAAGGAGTTAACATCAAAGGAATTGCAATTGGAGGAGAAAAAAAGAAAATTTGGGAAATTTAGTGACTGTAAGGAAATGGCCTGGGGTTTTATCAGGTGCAGTGCAAAGGACCAAAAGATGCAAAAACAAAGCTCACAGATGTTGCAAAAGCAGGGGAAAAAGTCAAGAAGGAAGACACAACTTAGGGGGCAAGATATGAGGGACATGGCATGAATACTTAAAATATTAAAAAAAAAAAAGAAAAAATCTTTCCCAAAGTCAAAGCCATCAAAATGCAGGCAGGCCATACGCCACCAAGTACAGGCACATGCAGCAAAGCTTGCCAAAACTGATCCCCACTGAAGGCCAAAACAGAAAAGAAGGACCTACAAACACGCTGGAATGGAGACAGCCTCAAAGGAATTGCAATTGGAGGAGAAAAAAAGAAAATTAGGGAAATTACTGACTCTAAAAAAATGGCCTGGGTTTATATCAGGCGCATTGCAAAGGACCAAAAGGTGCCAAAACTAAGCTCACAGATGTTGCAAAAGCAGGGGAAAAAGTCAAGGAGGAAGACACAACTAGGGGGCAAGATATGAGGGACATGGCATGAATACTTAAAACAAGCAAAAAAAAAAAAAATAGAAAAAATCTTTCCCAAAGTCAAAGCCATCAAATTGCAGGCAGGCCATATGCCACCAAGGGCAGGCACATGCAGCAAAGCTTGCCAAAATTGATCCCCACTGAAGGCAAAACAGAAAAGAAGGACCTACAAACACGCTGGAAAGGAGTCAACATCAAAGGAATTGCAATTGGAGGAGAAAAAATGAAAATTTGGGAAATTTAGTGACTCTTAGGAAATGGCCTGGGGTTTTATCAGGTGCAGTGCAAAGGACCAAAAGATGCAAAAACTAAGCTCACAGATGTTGCAAATGCAGGGGAAAAGGTCAAGGAGGAAGACACAGCTTAGGGGGCAAGATATGAGGGACATGGCATGAATACTTAAAATAATAAAAAAAAAAAAAAAAAAAATCTTTCCCAAAGTCAAAGCCATCACAATGCAGGCAGGCCATACGCCAGCAAGTCCAGACACATGCAGCAAAGCTTGCCAAAATTGATCCCCACTGAAGGCCAAAACAGAAAAGAAGGACCTACAAACACGCTGGAATGGAGACACCATCAAAGGAATTGCAATTGGAGGAGAAAAAAGAAAATTTGGGAAATTTAATGACTCTTAGAAAGTGGCCTGGGGTTTTATCAGGTGCATTGTAAAGGACCAAAAGGTGCCAAAACTAAGCTCACAGATGTTGCAAAAGCAGGGGAAAAAGTCAAGGAGGAAGACAGAACTTAGGGAGCATGATATGAGGGACATGGCATGAACACTTCAGAAAACAACCAAAAAAAGAAAAAAATCTTTCCCAAAGTCAAAGCCATCAAAAGGCATGGCCTGCCATCAAGTGCAGGGACATGCACCAAAGATTCCTCTATTGGACCCCATTGAAATCGCTAGATTCATTTTCCCTTCCCGAAAGGAAATGAAATTTCCTTTCGGGAAGGGAAAAGGAATCTTGTGAATCCCAAAAGAAAGGCTTACAAACACTCTGGAAAGGAGATAGGTTCAAATGAAATGCAATTGAAAAAAGCAGAAAATCGGGAATTTTAGTCTCTTCAAAAAACAGGCTGTGAGGAAATCAGCTGCATTGCAAAGGACCAAAAGGTGCCAAAATTAAGCTCAAAGATGTTGCAAAAGCAGGGGAAAAAGTCAAGGAGGAAGACACAACTAGGGGGCAAGATATGAAGGACATGGCATGAATACTTAAAACAAGCAAAAAAAAAAAAATAGAAAAAATCTTTCCCAAAGTCAAAGCCATCAAAATGCAGGCAGGCCATACGCCACCAAGGGCAGGCACATGCAGCAAAGCTTGCCAAAATTGATCCCCACTGAAGGCAAAACAGAAAAGAAGGACCTACAAACACGCTGGAAAGGAGTCAACATCAAAGGAATTGCAATTGGAGGAGAAAAAAAGAAAATTTGGCAAATTTAGTGACTCTAAGAAAATGGCCTGGGGTTTTATCAGGTGCAGTGCAAAGGACCAAAAGATGCCAAAACTAAGCTCACAGATGTTGCAAAAGCAGGGGAAAAAGTCAAGGAGGAAGACACAACTTAGGGGGCAAGATATGAGGGACATGGCATGAATACTTAAAACAAAATTAAAAAAAAAATAGAAAAAATCATTCCCAAACTCAAAGCCATCAAAATGCAGGCAGGCCATACGCCACCAAGGGCAGTCACATGCAGCAAAGCTTGCAAAAATTGATCCCCACTGAAGGCCAAAACAGAAAAGAAGGACCTACAAACACGTTGAAAATGAGTCAACATCAAAGGAATTGCAATTGGAGGAGAAAAAAAGAAAATTTGGGAAATTTAGTGACTGTAAGAAAATGGCCTGGGGTTTTATCAGGTGCAGTGCAAAGGACCAAAAGATGCCAAAAGAAAGCTCACAGATGTTGCAAAAGCAGGGGAAAAAGTCAAGAAGGAAGACATAACTTAGGGGTAAGATATGAGAGACATGGCATGAATACATAAAATAATAAAAAAAAAAAAAAAGAAAAAATCTTTCCCAAAGTCAAAGCCATCAAAATGCAGGCAGGCCACACGCCACCAAGGGCAGGCACATGCAGCAAAGCTTGCTAAAATTGATCCCCACTGAAGGCCAAACAGAAAAGAAGGACCTACAAACACGCTGGAATGGAGACAGCCTCAAAGGAATTGCAATTGGAGGAGAAAAACAGAAAATTTGGAAAATTTACTGACTCTAAAAAAATGGCCTGGGTTTATATCAGGTGCAGTGCAAAGGACCAAAAGGTGCCAAAACTAAGCTCACAGATGTTGCAAAAGCAGGGGAAAAAGTCAAGGAGGAAGACACAACTTAGGGAGCAAGATATGAGGGACATGGCATGAACACTTCAGGAAACAACCAAAAAAAGAAAAAAATCTTTCCCAAAGTCAAAGCCATCAAAAGGCATGGCCTGCCATCAAGTGCAGGAACATGCACCAAAGATTCCTCTATTGGTCCCCATTGAAATCGCAAGATTCCTTTTCCCTTCCCGAAAGGAAATGAAATTTCCTTTCGGGAAGGGAAAAGGAATCTCGTGAATCCCAAAAGAAAGGCTTACAAACACTCTGGAAAGGAGATAGGTTCAAATGAAATGCAATTGAAAAAAGCAGAAAATCAGGAATTTTAGTCTCTTCAAAAAACAGGCTGTGAGGAAATCAGCTGCATTGCAAAGGACCAAAAGGTGCCAAAACTAAGCTCAAAGATGTTGCAAAAGCAGGGGAAAAAGTCAAGGAGGAAGACACAACTTAGGGGGCAAGATATGAGGGACATGGCACGAATACTTAAAATAATAAAAAAAAAAAAAAGAAAAAATCTTTCCCAAAGTCAAAGCCATCAAAATGCAGGCAGGCCATACGCCAGCAAGGGCAGGTACATGCAGCAAATCTTGCCAAAATTGATCCCCACTGAAGGCCAAAACAGAAAAGAAGGACCAACAAACACGCTGGAAAGGAGTCAAAATCAAAGGAATTGCAATTGGAGGAGAAAAAAAGAAAATTTGGGAAATTTAGTGACTGTAAGAAAATGGCCTGGGGTTTTATCAGGTGCAGTGCAAAGGACCAAAAGGTGCCAAAACTAAGCTCACAGATGTTGCAAAAGCAGGGGAAAAAGTCAAGGAGGAAGACACAACTTAGGGGGCAAGATATGAAGGACATGGCATGAATACTTAAAGGAACAAAGTAAAAAAAAAATAGAAAAAATCTTTCCCAAAATCAAAGCCATCAAAATGCAACCAGGCCATACGCCAGCAAGTGCAGGCACATGCAGCAAAGCTTGCCAAAATTGATCCCCACTGAAGGCCAAAACAGAAAAGAAGGACCAACAAACACGCTGGAAAGGAGTCAACATCAAAGGAATTGCAATTGGAGGAGAAAAAAAGAAAATTTGGGATATTTAGTGACTCTAAGAAAGTGGCCTGGGGTTTTATCAGGTGCAGTGCAAAAGACCAAAAGATGCCAAAATTAAGCTCACAGATGTTGCAAAAGCAGGGGAAAAAGTCAAGAAGGAAGACATAATTAGGGGGCAAGATATGAGGGACATGGCACGAATACTTAAAATAATAAAAAAAAAAAAAAGAAAAAATCTTTCCCAAAGTCAAAGCCATCAAAATGCAGGCAGGCCGTTCGCCACCAAGGGCAGGCACATGCAGCAATGCATGCCAAAATTCATCCCCACTGAAGGCCAAAACAGAAAAGAAGGACCAACAAACACGCTGGAAAGGAGTCAAAATCAAAGGAATTCCAATTGGAGGAGAAAAAAGAAAATTATTTGGGAAATTTAGTGACTCTTAGAAAGTGGCCTGGAGGTTTATTAGGTGCAGTGCAAAGGACCAAAAGATGCCAAAACTAAGCTCACAGATGTTGCAAAAGCAGGGGAAAAAGTGAAGGAGGAAGACACAACTTAGGGGGCAAGATATGAGGGACATGGCACGAATAATTAAAATAATAAAAAAAAAACAAAGAAAAAATCTTTCCCAATGTCAAAGCCATCAAAATGCAGGCAGGCCATACGCCACCAAGGGCAGGCACATGCAGCAAAGCTTGCCAAAATTGATACTCACTGAAGGCAAAAACAGAAAAGAAGGACCTACAAACACGCTGGAAAGGAGTCAACATCAAAGGAATTGCAATTGGAGGAGAAAAAAAGAAAATTTGGGAAATTTAGCAACTCTAAGAAAATGGCCTGGGTTTACATCAGGTGCAGTGCAAAGGACCAAAAGATGCCAAAACGAAGTTCACAGATGTTGCAAAAGCAGGGGAAAAAGTCAAGGAGGAAGACACAACTTAGGGGGCAAGATATGAGGGACATGGCATGAACACTTCAGAAAACAACCAAAAAAAGAAAAAAATCTTTCCCAAAGTCAAAGCCATCAAAAGGCATGGCCTGCCATCAAGTGCAGGGACATGCACCAAAGATTCCTCTATTGGTCCCCTTTGAAATCGCAAGATTCCTTTTCCCTTCCCGAAAGGAAATGAAATTTCATTTCAGGAAGGGAAAAGGAATATTGCGAATCCCAAACGAAAGGCTTACAAACACTCTGGAAAGGAGATAGGTTCAAATGAAATGCAATTGAAAAAAGCAGAAAATCGGGAATTTTAGTCTCTTCAAAAAATAGGCTGTGAGGAAATCAGCTGCATTGCAAAGGACCAAAAGGTGCCAAAACTAAGCTCACAGATGTTGCAAAAGCAGGGGAAAAAGTCAAGGAGGAAGACACAACTTAGGGGGCAAGATATGAAGGACATGGCATGAATACTTAAAACAACAAATTAAAAAAAATTAGAAAAAATCTTTCCCAAAATCAAAACCATCAAAATGCAGGCAGGCCATACGCCAGCAAGTGCAGGCACATGCAGCAAAGCTTGCCAAAATTGATCCCCACTGAAGGCCAAAACAGAAAAGAAGGACCTACAAACACGCTGGAAAGGAGTCAAAATCAAAGGAATTGCAATTGGAGGAGAAAAAAAGGAAAATTTGGGAAATTTAGTGACTCTAAGAAAGTGGCCTGGGATTTTATCAGGTGCAGTGCAAAAGACCAAAAAATGCTAAAACTAAGCTCACAGATGTTGCAAAATCAGGGGAAAAACTCAAGAAGGAAGACACAACTTAGGGGGCAAGATATGAGGGACATGGCATGAATACTTAAAATAATAAAAAAAAAAAAAAGAAAAAATCTTTCCCAAAGTCAAAGCCATCAAATTGCAGGCAGGCCATACGCCACCAAGGGCAGGCACATGCAGCAAAGCTTGCCAAAATTGATCCCCACTGAAGGCCAAAACAGAAAAGAAGGACCTACAAACACGCTGGAATGGAGACAGCATCAAAGGAATTGCAATTGGAGGAGAAAAAGAGAAAATTAGGGAAATTACTGACTCTAAAAAAATGGCCTGGGTTTATATCAGGTGCATTGCAAAGGACCAAAAGGTGCCATAACTAAGCTCAGAGTTTTTGCAAAAGCAGGGGAAAAAGTCAAGGAGGAAGACAGAACTTAGGGGGCAAGATATGAGGGACATGGCATGAACACTTCAGAAAACAACCAAAAAAAGAAAAAAATCTTTCCCAAAGTCAAAGCCATCAAAAGGCATGGCCTGCCATCAAGTGCAGGAACATGCACCAAAGATTCCTCTATTGGACCCCATTGAAATCGCAAGATTCCTTTTCCCTTCCCGAAAGGAAATGAAATTTCCTTTCGGGAAGGGAAAAGGAATCTTGTGAATCCCAAAAGAAAGGCTTACAAACACTCTGGAAAGGAGATAGGTTGCAATGAAATTCAATTGAAAAAAGCAGAAAATCGGGAATTTTAGTCTCTTCAAAAAACAGGCTGTGAGGAAATCAGCTGCATTGCAAAGGACCAAAAGGTGCCAAAACTAAGCTCAAAGATGTTGCAAAAGCAGGGGAAAAAGTCAAGGAGGAAGACACAACTAGGGGGCAAGATATGAAGGACATGGCATGAATACTTAAAACAAGCAAAAAAAAAAAAAAATAGAAAAAATCTTTCCCAAAGTCAAAGCCATCAAAATACAGGCAGGCCATACGCCACCAAGGGCAGGCACATGCAGCAAAGCTTCCCAAAATTGATCCTCACTGAAGGCAAAACAGAAAAGAAGGACCTACAAACACGCTGGAAAGGAGTCAACATCAAAGGAATTGCAATTGGAGGAGAAAAAAGAAAATTTGGGAAATTTAGTGACTCTAAGAAATTGGACTGGGGTTTTATCAGGTGCAGTGCAAAGGACCAAAAGATGCCAAAACTAAGCTCACAGATGTTGCAAAAGCAGGGGCAAAAGTCAAGGAGGAAGACACAACTTAGGGGGCAAGATATGAGGGACATGGCATGAATACTTAAAACAAAATTAAAAAAAAAATAGAAAAAATCATTCCCAAATTTAAAGCCATCAAAATGCAGGCAGGCCATACGCCACCAAGGGCAGTCACATGCAGCAAAGCTTGCAAAAATTGATCCCCACTGAAGGCCAAAACAGAACAGAAGGACCTACAAACACGCTGGAAAGGAGTTAACATCAAAGGAATTGCAATTGGAGGAGAAAAAAAGAAAATTTGGGAAATTTAGTGACTGTAAGGAAATGGCCTGGGGTTTTATCAGGTGCAGTGCAAAGGACCAAAAGATGCAAAAACAAAGCTCACAGATGTTGCAAAAGCAGGGGAAAAAGTCAAGAAGGAAGACACAACTCAGGGGGCAAGATATGAGGGACATGGCATGAATACTTAAAATATTAAAAAAAAAAAAGAAAAAATCTTTCCCAAAGTCAAAGCCATCAAAATGCAGGCAGGCCATACGCCACCAAGTACAGGCACATGCAGCAAAGCTTGCCAAAACTGATCCCCACTGAAGGCCAAAACAGAAAAGAAGGACCTACAAACACGCTGGAATGGAGACAGCCTCAAAGGAATTGCAATTGGAGGAGAAAAAAAGAAAATTAGGGAAATTACTGACTCTAAAAAAATGGCCTGGGTTTATATCAGGTGCAGTGCAAAGGACCAAAAGGTGCCAAAACTAAGCTCACAGATGTTGCAAAAGCAGGGGAAAAAGTCAAGGAGGAAGACACAACTTAGGGAGCAAGATATGAGGGACATGGCATGAACACTTCAGGAAACAACCAAAAAAAGAAAAAAATCTTTCCCAAAGTCAAAGCCATCAAAAGGCATGGCCTGCCATCAAGTGCAGGAACATGCACCAAAGATTCCTCTATTGGTCCCCATTGAAATCGCAAGATTCCTTTTCCCTTCCCGAAAGGAAATGAAATTTCCTTTCGGGAAGGGAAAAGGAATCTCGTGAATCCCAAAAGAAAGGCTTACAAACACTCTGGAAAGGAGATAGGTTCAAATGAAATGCAATTGAAAAAAGCAGAAAATCAGGAATTTTAGTCTCTTCAAAAAATAGGCTGTGAGGAAATCAGCTGCATTGCAAAGGACCAAAAGGTGCCAAAACTAAGCTCACAGATGTTGCAAAAGCAGGGGAAAAAGTCAAGGAGGAAGACACAACTTAGGGGGCAAGATATGAAGGACATGGCATGAATACTTAAAACAACAAATTAAAAAAAATTAGAAAAAATCTTTCCCAAAATCAAAACCATCAAAATGCAGGCAGGCCATACGCCAGCAAGTGCAGGCACATGCAGCAAAGCTTGCCAAAATTGATCCCCACTGAAGGCCAAAACAGAAAAGAAGGACCTACAAACACGCTGGAAAGGAGTCAAAATCAAAGGAATTGCAATTGGAGGAGAAAAAAAGGAAAATTTGGGAAATTTAGTGACTCTAAGAAAGTGGCCTGGGATTTTATCAGGTGCAGTGCAAAAGACCAAAAAATGCTAAAACTAAGCTCACAGATGTTGCAAAATCAGGGGAAAAACTCAAGAAGGAAGACATAATTAGGGGGCAAGATATGAGGGACATGGCATGAATACTTAAAATAATAAAAAAAAAAAAAAGAAAAAATCTTTCCCAAAGTCAAAGCCATCAAATTGCAGGCAGGCCATACGCCACCAAGGGCAGGCACATGCAGCAAAGCTTGCCAAAATTGATCCCCACTGAAGGCCAAAACAGAAAAGAAGGACCTACAAACACGCTGGAATGGAGACAGCATCAAAGGAATTGCAATTGGAGGAGAAAAAGAGAAAATTAGGGAAATTACTGACTCTAAAAAAATGGCCTGGGTTTATATCAGGTGCATTGCAAAGGACCAAAAGGTGCCATAACTAAGCTCAGAGTTTTTGCAAAAGCAGGGGAAAAAGTCAAGGAGGAAGACAGAACTTAGGGGGCAAGATATGAGGGACATGGCATGAACACTTCAGAAAACAACCAAAAAAAGAAAAAAATCTTTCCCAAAGTCAAAGCCATCAAAAGGCATGGCCTGCCATCAAGTGCAGGAACATGCACCAAAGATTCCTCTATTGGACCCCATTGAAATCGCAAGATTCCTTTTCCCTTCCCGAAAGGAAATGAAATTTCCTTTCGGGAAGGGAAAAGGAATCTTGTGAATCCCAAAAGAAAGGCTTACAAACACTCTGGAAAGGAGATAGGTTGCAATGAAATTCAATTGAAAAAAGCAGAAAATCGGGAATTTTAGTCTCTTCAAAAAACAGGCTGTGAGGAAATCAGCTGCATTGCAAAGGACCAAAAGGTGCCAAAATTAAGCTCAAAGATGTTGCAAAAGCAGGGGAAAAAGTCAAGGAGGAAGACACAACTAGGGGGCAAGATATGAAGGACATGGCATGAATACTTAAAACAAGCAAAAAAAAAAAAAAATAGAAAAAATCTTTCCCAAAGTCAAAGCCATCAAAATACAGGCAGGCCATACGCCACCAAGGGCAGGCACATGCAGCAAAGCTTCCCAAAATTGATCCTCACTGAAGGCAAAACAGAAAAGAAGGACCTACAAACACGCTGGAAAGGAGTCAACATCAAAGGAATTGCAATTGGAGGAGAAAAAAGAAAATTTGGGAAATTTAGTGACTCTAAGAAATTGGACTGGGGTTTTATCAGGTGCAGTGCAAAGGACCAAAAGATGCCAAAACTAAGCTCACAGATGTTGCAAAAGCAGGGGCAAAAGTCAAGGAGGAAGACACAACTTAGGGGGCAAGATATGAGGGACATGGCATGAATACTTAAAACAAAATTAAAAAAAAAATAGAAAAAATCATTCCCAAATTTAAAGCCATCAAAATGCAGGCAGGCCATACGCCACCAAGGGCAGTCACATGCAGCAAAGCTTGCAAAAATTGATCCCCACTGAAGGCCAAAACAGAACAGAAGGACCTACAAACACGCTGGAAAGGAGTTAACATCAAAGGAATTGCAATTGGAGGAGAAAAAAAGAAAATTTGGGAAATTTAGTGACTGTAAGGAAATGGCCTGGGGTTTTATCAGGTGCAGTGCAAAGGACCAAAAGATGCAAAAACAAAGCTCACAGATGTTGCAAAAGCAGGGGAAAAAGTCAAGAAGGAAGACACAACTCAGGGGGCAAGATATGAGGGACATGGCATGAATACTTAAAATATTAAAAAAAAAAAAGAAAAAATCTTTCCCAAAGTCAAAGCCATCAAAATGCAGGCAGGCCATACGCCACCAAGTACAGGCACATGCAGCAAAGCTTGCCAAAACTGATCCCCACTGAAGGCCAAAACAGAAAAGAAGGACCTACAAACACGCTGGAATGGAGACAGCCTCAAAGGAATTGCAATTGGAGGAGAAAAAAAGAAAATTAGGGAAATTACTGACTCTAAAAAAATGGCCTGGGTTTATATCAGGTGCAGTGCAAAGGACCAAAAGGTGCCAAAACTAAGCTCACAGATGTTGCAAAAGCAGGGGAAAAAGTCAAGGAGGAAGACACAACTTAGGGAGCAAGATATGAGGGACATGGCATGAACACTTCAGGAAACAACCAAAAAAAGAAAAAAATCTTTCCCAAAGTCAAAGCCATCAAAAGGCATGGCCTGCCATCAAGTGCAGGAACATGCACCAAAGATTCCTCTATTGGTCCCCATTGAAATCGCAAGATTCCTTTTCCCTTCCCGAAAGGAAATGAAATTTCCTTTCGGGAAGGGAAAAGGAATCTCGTGAATCCCAAAAGAAAGGCTTACAAACACTCTGGAAAGGAGATAGGTTCAAATGAAATGCAATTGAAAAAAGCAGAAAATCAGGAATTTTAGTCTCTTCAAAAAACAGGCTGTGAGGAAATCAGCTGCATTGCAAAGGACCAAAAGGTGCCAAAACTAAGCTCAAAGATGTTGCAAAAGCAGGGGAAAAAGTCAAGGAGGAAGACACAACTTAGGGGGCAAGATATGAGGGACATGGCACGAATACTTAAAATAATAAAAAAAAAAAAAAGAAAAAATCTTTCCCAAAGTCAAAGCCATCAAAATGCAGGCAGGCCATACGCCAGCAAGGGCAGGTACATGCAGCAAATCTTGCCAAAATTGATCCCCACTGAAGGCCAAAACAGAAAAGAAGGACCAACAAACACGCTGGAAAGGAGTCAAAATCAAAGGAATTGCAATTGGAGGAGAAAAAATGAAAATTTGGGAAATTTAGTGACTGTAAGAAAATGGCCTGGGGTTTTATCAGGTGCAGTGCAAAGGACCAAAAGGTGCCAAAACTAAGCTCACAGATGTTGCAAAAGCAGGGGAAAAAGTCAAGGAGGAAGACACAACTTAGGGGGCAAGATATGAAGGACATGGCATGAATACTTAAAGGAACAAAGTAAAAAAAAAATAGAAAAAATCTTTCCCAAAATCAAAGCCATCAAAATGCAGGCAGGCCATACGCCACTAAGGGCAGGCACATGCAGCAAAGCTTGCCAAAATTGATCCCCACTGAAGGCCAAAACAGAAAAGAAGGACCAACAAACACGCTGGAAAGGAGTCAACATCAAAGGAATTGCAATTGGAGGAGAAAAAAAGAAAATTTGGGATATTTAGTGACTCTAAGAAAGTGGCCTGGGGTTTTATCAGGTGCAGTGCAAAAGACCAAAAGATGCCAAAATTAAGCTCACAGATGTTGCAAAAGCAGGGGAAAAAGTCAAGAAGGAAGACATAATTAGGGGGCAAGATATGAGGGACATGGCACGAATACTTAAAATAATAAAAAAAAAAAAAAGAAAAAATCTTTCCCAAAGTCAAAGCCATCAAAATGCAGGCAGGCCGTTCGCCACCAAGGGCAGGCACATGCAGCAAAGCTTGCCAAAATTCATCCCCACTGAAGGCCAAAACAGAAAAGAAGGACCAACAAACACGCTGGAAAGGAGTCAAAATCAAAGGAATTGCAATTGGAGGAGAAAAAAGAAAATTATTTGGGAAATTTAGTGACTCTTAGAAAGTGGCCTGGAGTTTTATTAGGTGCAGTGCAAAGGACCAAAAGATGCCAAAACTAAGCTCACAGATGTTGCAAAAGCAGGGGAAAAAGTCAAGGAGGAAGACAGAACTTAGGGGGCAAGATATGAGGGACATGGCATGAACACTTCAGAAAACAACCAAAAAAAGAAAAAAATTTTCCCAAAGTCAAAGCCATCAAAAGGCATGGCCTGCCATCAAGTGCAGGGACATGCACCAAAGATTCCTCTATTGGTCCCCATTGAAATCGCAAGATTCCTTTTCCCTTCCCGAAAGGAAATGAAATTTCCTTTCGGGAAGGGAAAAGGAATCTTGCGAATCCCAAAAGAAAGGCTTACAAACACTCTGGAAAGGAGATAGGTTCAAATGAAATGCAATTGAAAAAAGCAGAAAATCGGGAATTTTAGTCTCTTCAAAAAACAGGCTCTGAGAAAATCAGCTGCATTTCAAAGGACGAAAAGGTGCCAAAATTAAGCTCACAGATGTTGCAAAAGCAGGGGAAAAAGTCAAGGAGGAAGACACAACTTAGGGGGCAAGATATGAAGGACATGGCATGAATACTTAAAACAAAAATTTAAAAAAAAAAAAAAAAAATCTTTCCCAAAATCAAAGCCATCAAAATGCAGGCAGGCCATACGCCACCAAGGGCAGGCACATGCAGTAAAGCTTGCAAAACTTGACACCCACTGAAGGCCAAAACAGAACAGAAGGACCTACAAACACGCTGGAAAGGAGTCAACATCAAAGGAATTGCAATTGGAGGAGAAAAAAAGAAAATGTGGGAAAATTAGTGACTGTAAGAAAATGGCCTGGGGTTTTATCAGGTGCAGTGCAAAGGACCAAAAGATGCAAAAACTAAGCTCACAGATGTTGCAAAAGCAGGGGAAAAAGTCAAGAAGGAAGACATAACTTAGGGGTAAGATATGAGGGACATGGCATGAATACTTAAAATAATAAATAAAAAAAAAAGAAAAAATCTTTCCCAAAGTCAAAGCCATCAAAATGCAGGCAGGCCATACTCCAGCAAGGGCAGGCACATGCAGCAAAGCTTGCCAAAATTGATCCCCACTGAAGGCCAAAACAGAAAAGAAGGACCTACAAACACGCTGGAAAGGAGTCAACATCAAAGGAATTGCAATTGGAAGAGAAAAAAAGAAAATTTGGGAAATTAATGACTCTAAGAAAATGGCCTGGGTTTATATCAGGTGCAGTGCAAAGGACCAAAAGGTGCCAAAACTAAGCTCACAGATGTTGCAAAAGCAGGGGAAAAAGTCAAGGAGGAAGACACAACTTAGGGGGCAAGATATGAGGGACATGGCACGAATACTTAAAATAAAAAAAAAAAAAAAAAAAGAAAAAATCTTTCCCAAAGTCAAAGCCATCAAAATGCAGGCAGGCCATACGCCAGCAAGGGCAGGCACATGCAGCAAAGCTTGCCAAAATTGATCCCCACTGAAGGCCAAAACAGAAAAGAAGGACCTGCAAACACGCTGGAATGGAGACAGCATCAAAGGAATTGCAATTGGAGGAGAAAAAAAGAAAATTAGGGAAATTACTGACTCTAAAAAAAGGCCTGGGTTTATATCAGGTGCATTGGAAAGGACCAAAAGGTGCCAAAACTAAGCTCACAGATGTTGCAAAAGCAGGGGAAAAAGTCAAGGAGGAAGACAGAACTTAGGGGGCAAGATATGAGGGACATGGCATGAACACTTCAGAAAACAACCAAAAAAAGAAAAAAATCTGTCCCAAAGTCAAAGCCATCAAAAGGCATGGCCTGCCATCAAGTGCAGGGACATGCACCAAAGATTCCTCTATTGGTCCCCATTGAAATCGCAAGATTCCTTTTCCCTTCCCGAAAGGAAATGATATTTCCTTTCGGGAAGGGAAAAGGAATCTTGCGAATCCCAAAAGAAAGGCTTACAAACACTCTGGAAAGGAGATAGGTTCAAATGAAATGCAATTGAAAAAAGCAGAAAATCGGGAATTTTAGTCTCTTCAAAAAATAGGCTGTGAGGAAATCAGCTGCATTGCAAAGGACCAAAAGGTGCCAAAATTAAGCTCACAGATGTTGCAAAAGCAGGGGAAAAAGTCAAGGAGGAAGACACAACTTAGGGGGTAAGATATGAGGGACATGGCATGAATACTTAAAACAAAAAAAAAAAAAAAATAGAAAAAATCTTTCCAAATGTCAAAGCCATCAAAATGCAGGCAGGCCATATGCCACCAAGGGCAGGCACATGCAGCAAAGCTTGCAAAAATTGATCCCCACTGAAGGCCAAAACAGAACAGAAGGACCTACAAACACGCTGGAAAGGAGTCAACATCAAAGGAATTGCAATTGGAGGAGAAAAAAGGAAAATTTGGGAAATTTAGTGACTGTAAGAAAATGGCCTGGGGTTTCATCTAGTGCAGTGCAAAGGACCAAAAGATGCAAAAACAAAGCTCACAGATGTTGCAAAAGCAGGGGAAAAAGTCAAGAAGGAAGACATAACTTAGGGGTAAGATATGAGGGACATGGCATGAATACTTAAAATAATAAAAAAAAAAAAAAAGAAAAAATCTTTCCCAAAGTCAAAGCCATCAAAATGCAGGCAGGCCATACGCCACCAAGGGCAGGCAAATGCAGCAAAGCTTGCTAAAATTGATCCCCACTGAAGGCCAAACAGAAAAGAAGGACCTACAAACACGCTGGAATGGAGACAGCCTCAAAGGAATTGCAATTGGAGGAGAAAAACAGAAAATTTGGGAAATTTACTGACTCTAAAAAAATGGCCTGGGTTTATATCAGGTGCAGTGCAAAGGACCAAAAGGTGCCAAAACTAAGCTCACAGATGTTGCAAAAGCAGGGGAAAAAGTCAAGGAGGCAGACACAACTTAGGGGGCAAGATATGAGGGACATGGCATGAACACTTCAGGAAACAACCAAAAAAAGAAAAAAATCTTTCCCAAAGTCAAAGCCATCAAAAGGCATGGCCTGCCATCAAGTGCAGGAACATGCACCAAAGATTCCTCTATTGGTCCCCATTGAAATCGCAAGATTCCTTTTCCCTTCCCGAAAGGAAATGAAATTTCCTTTCGGGAAGGGAAAAGGAATCTCGTGAATCCCAAAAGAAAGGCTTACAAACACTCTGGAAAGGAGATAGGTTCAAATGAAATGCAATTGAAAAAAGCAGAAAAACGGGAATTTTAGTCACTTCAAAAAACAGGCTGTGAGGAAATCAGCTGCATTGCAAAGGACCAAAAGGTGCCAAAACTAAGCTCAAAGATGTTGCAAAAGCAGGGGAAAAAGTCAAGGAGGAAGACACAACTTAGGGGGCAAGATATGAGGGACATGGCACGAATACATAAAATAATAAAAAAAAAAAAAAGAAAAAATCTTTCCCAAAGTCAAAGCCATCAAAATGCAAGCAGGCCATACGCCAGCAAGGGCAGGTACATGCAGCAAATCTTGCCAAAATTGATCCCCACTGAAGGCCAAAACAGAAAAGAAGGACCAACAAACACGCTGGAAAGGAGTCAAAATCAAAGGAATTGCAATTGGAGGAGAAAAAATGAAAATTTGGGAAATTTAGTGACTGTAAGAAAATGGCCTGGGGTTTTATCAGGTGCAGTGCAAAGGACCAAAAGGTGCCAAAACTAAGCTCACAGATGTTGCAAAAGCAGGGGAAAAAGTCAAGGAGGAAGACACAACTTAGGGGGCAAGATATGAAGGACATGGCATGAATACTTAAAGGAACAAAGTAAAAAAAAAATAGAAAAAATCTTTCCCAAAGTCAAAGCCATCAAAATGCAGGCAGGCCATACGCCAGCAAGTGCAGGCACATGCAGCAAAGCTTGCCAAAATTGATCCCCACTGAAGGCCAAAACAGAAAAGAAGGACCAACAAACACGCTGGAAAGGAGTCAAAATCAAAGGAATTGCAATTGGAGGAGAAAAAAAGAAAATTTGGGATATTTAGTGACTCTAAGAAAGTGGCCTGGGGTTTTATCAGGTGCAGTGCAAAGGACCAAAAGATGCCAAAATTAAGCTCACAGATGTTGCAAAAGCAGGGGAAAAAGTCAAGAAGGAAGACATAATTAGGGGGCAAGATATGAGGGACATGGCACGAATACTTAAAATAATAAAAAAAAAAAAAAGAAAAAATCTTTCCAAAAGTCAAAGCCATCAAAATGCAGGCAGGCCGTTCGCCACCAAGGGCAGGCACATGCAGCAAAGCTTGCCAAAATTGATCCCCACTGAAGGACAAAACAGAAAAGGAGGACCAACAAACACGCTGGAAAGGAGTCAAAATCAAAGGAATTGCAATTGGAGGAGAAAAAAGAAAATTATTTGGGAAATTTAGTGACTCTTAGAAAGTGGCCTGGAGTTTTATTAGGTGCAGTGCAAAGGACCAAAAGATGCCAAAACTAAGCTCACAGATGTTGCAAAAGCAGGGGAAAAAGTCAAGGAGGAAGACACAACTTAGGGGGCAAGATATGAGGGACATGGCATGAACACTTCAGAAAACAACCAAAAAAAGAAAAAAATCTTTCCCAAAGTCAAAGCCATCAAAAGGCATGGCCTGCCATCAAGTGCAGGGACATGCACCAAAGATTCATCTATTGGTCCCCATTGAAATCGCAAGATTCCTTTTCCCTTCCCGAAAGGAAATGAAATTTCCTTTCGGGAAGGGAAAAGGAATCTTGCGAATCCCAAAAGAAAGGCTTACAAACACTCTGGAAAGGAGATAGGTTCAAATGAAATGCAATTGAAAAAAGCAGAAAATCGGGAATTTTAGCCTCTTCAAAAAACAGGCTGTGAGGAAATCAGCTGCATTTCAAAGGACGAAAAGGTGCCAAAATTAAGCTCACAGATGTTGCAAAAGCAGGGGAAAAAGTCAAGGAGGAAGACACAACTTAGGGGGCAAGATATGAAGGACATGGCATGAATACATAAAACAAAAATTTAAAAAAAAAAAAAAAAATCTTTCCCAGAATCAAAGCCATCAAAATGCAGGCAGGCCATACGCCACCAAGGGCAGGCACATGCAGCAAAGCTTGCAAAACTTGACCCCCACTAAAGGCCAAAACAGAACAGAAGGACCTACAAACACGCTGGAAAGGAGTCAACATCAAAGGAATTGCAATTGGAGGAGAAAAAAAGAAAATGTGGGAAAATTAGTGACTGTAAGAAAATGGCCTGGGGTTTTATCAGGTGCAGTGCAAAGGACCAAAAGATGCAAAAACTAAGCTCACAGATGTTGCAAAAGAAGGGGAAAAAGTCAAGAAGGAAGACATAACTTAGGGGTAAGATATGAGGGACATGGCATGAATACTTAAAATAATAAATAAAAAAAAAAAGAAAAAATCTTTCCCAAAGTCAAAGCCATCAAAATGCAGGCAGGCCATACGCCAGCAAGGGCAGGCACATGCAGCAAAGCTTGCCAAAATTGATCCCCACTGAAGGCCAAAAGAGAAAAGAAGGACCTACAAACACGCTGGAAAGGAGGCAACATCAAAGGAATTGCAATTGGAAGAGAAAAAAAGAAAATTTGGGAAATTTAGTGACTCTAAGAAAGTGGCCTGGGTTTATATCAGGTGCAGTGCAAAGGACCAAAAGGTGCCAAAACTAAGCTCACAGATGTTGCAAAAGCAGTGGAAAAAGTCAAGGAGGAAGACAGAACTTAGGGGGCAAGATATGAGGGACATGGCATGAACACTTCAGAAAACAACCAAAAAAAGAAAAAAATCTTTCCCAAAGTCAAAGCCATCAAAAGGCATGGCCTGCCATCAAGTGCAGGAACATGCACTAAAGATTCCTCTATTGGTCCCCATTGAAATCGTAATATTCCTTTTCCCTTCCCGAAAGGAAATGAAATTTCCTTTCGGGAAGGGAAAAGGAATCTTGCGAATCCCAAAAGAAAGGCTTACAAACACTCTGGAAAGGAGATAGGTTCAAATGAAATGTAATTGAAAAAAGCAGAAAATCGGGAATTTTAGTCTCTTCAAAAAACAGGCTGTGAGGAAATCAGCTGCATTGCAAAGGACCAAAAGGTGCCAAAACTAAGCTCACAGATGTTGCAAAAGCAGGGGAAAAAGTCAAGGAGGAAGACACAACTTAGGGGGCAAGTTATGAAGGACACGGCATGAATACTTAAGACAACAAATTAAAAAAAAGTAGAAAAAATCTTTCCCAAAATCAAAACCATCAAAATGCAGGCAGGCCATACGCCAGCAAGTGCAGGCACATGCAGCAAAGCTTGCCAAAATTGATCCCCACTGAAGGCCAAAACAGAAAAGAAGGACCAACAAACACGCTGGAAAGGAGTCAAAATCAAAGGAATTGCAATTGGAGGAGAAAAAAAGAAAATTTGGGAAATTTAGTGACTCTAAGAAAGTGGCCTGGGATTTTATCAGGTGCAGTGCAAAAGACCAAAAAATGCAAAAACTAAGCTCACAGATGTTGCAAAATGAGGGGAAAAACTCAAGAAGGAAGACATAATTAGGGGGCAAGATATGAGGGACATGGCATGAATACTTAAAATAATAAAAAAAAAAAAAAGAAAAAATCTTTCCCAAAGTCAAAGCCATCAAAATGCAGGCAGGCCATACGCCACCAAGGGCAGGCACATGCAGCAAAGCTTGCCAAAATTGATCCCCACTGAAGGCCAGAACAGAAAAGAAGGACCTACAAACACGCTGGAATGGAGACAACATCAAAGGAATTGCAATTGGAGGAGAAAAAAAGAAAATTAGGGAAATTACTGACTCTAAAAAAATGGCCTGGGTTTATATCAGGTGCATTGCAAAGGACCAAAAGGTGCCAAAACTAAGCTCACAGATGTTGCAAAAGCAGGGGAAAAAGTCAAGGAGGAAGACAGAACTTAGGGAGCATGATATGAGGGACATGGCATGAACACTTCAGAAAACAACCAAAAAAAGAAAAAAATCTGTCCCAAAGTCAAAGCCATCAAAAGGCATGGCCTGCCATCAAGTGCAGGAACATGCACCAAAGATTCCTCTATTGGACCCCATTGAAATCGCAAGATTCCTTTTCCCTTCCCGAAAGGAAATGAAATTTCCTTTCGGGAAGGGAAAAGGAATCTTGTGAATCCCAAAAGAAAGGCTTACAAACACTCTGGAAAGGAGATAGGTTCAAATGAAATGCAATTGAAAAAAGCAGAAAATCGGGAATTTTAGTCTCTTCAAAAAACAGCCTGTGAGGAAATCAGCTGCATGGCAAAGGACCAAAAGGTGCCAAAATTAAGCTCACAGATGTTGCAAAAGCAGGGGAAAAAGTCAAGGAGGAAGACACAACTAGGGGGCAAGATATGAAGGACATGGCACGAATACTTAAAACAAGCAAAAAAAAAAAAATAGAAAAAATCTTTCCCAAAGTCAAAGCCATCAAAATGCAGGCAGGCCATACGCCACCAAGGGCAGGCACATGCAGCAAAGCTTGCCAAAATTGATCCCCACTGAAGGCAAAACAGAAAAGAAGGACCTACAAACACGCTGGAAAGGAGTCAAAATCAAAGGAATTGCAATTGGAGGAGAAAAAAAGAAAATTTGGGAAATTTAGTGACTCTAAGAAAGTGGCCTGTGGTTTTATCAGGTGCAGTGCAAAAGACCAAAAGATGCCAAAATTAAGCTCACAGATGTTGCAAAAGCAGGGGAAAAATCAAGAAGGAAGACACAACTTAGGGGGCAAGATATGATGGACATGGCATGAATACTTAAAGGAACAAAGTAAAAAAAAATAGAAAAAATCTTTCCCAAAATCAAAGCCATCAAAATGCAGGCAGGCCATACGCCACCAAGGGCAGGCACATGCAGCAAAGCTTGCCAAAATTGATCCCCACTGAAGGCCAAAACAGAAAAGAAGGACCAACAAACACGCTGGAAAGGAGTCAAAATCAAAGGAATTGCAATTGGAGGAGAAAAAAAGAAAATTTGGGAAATTTAGTGACTCTAAGAAAGTGGCCTGTGGTTTTATCAGGTGCAGTGCAAAAGACCAAAAGATGCCAAAATTAAGCTCACAGATGTTGCAAAAGCAGGGGAAAAATCAAGAAGGAAGACATAATTAGGGGGCAAGATATGAGGGACATGGCATGAATACTTAAAATAATAAAAGAAAAAAAAAGAAAAAATCTTTCCCAAAGTCAAAGCCATCAAAATGCAGGCAGGCCGTTCGCCACCAAGGGCAGTCACATGCAGCAAAGCTTGCCAAAATTGATCCCCACTGAAGGCCAAAACAGAAAAGAAGGACCTACAAACACGCTGGAAAGGAGTCAAAATCAAAGGAATTGCAATTGGAGGAGAAAAAAGAAAATTATTTGGGAAATTTAGTGACTCTTAGAAAGTGGCCTGGAGTTTTATTAGGTGCAGTGCAAAGGACCAAAAGATGCCAAAACTAAGCTCACAGATGTTGCAAAAGCAGGGGAAAAAGTCAAGGAGGAAGACACAACTTAGGGGGCAAGATATGAGGGACATGGCATGAACACTTCAGAAAACAACCAAAAAAAGAAAAAAATCTTTCCCAAAGTCAAAGCCATCAAAAGGCATGGCCTGCCATCAAGTGCAGGAACATGCACCAAAGATTCCTCTATTGGTCCCCATTGAAATCGCAAGATTCCTTTTCCCTTCCCGAAAGGAAATTTCATTTCCTTTTGGGAAGGGAAAAGGAATCTTGCGAATCCCAAAAGAAAGGCTTACAAACACTCTGGAAAGGAGATAAGTTCAAATGAAATGCAATTGAAAAAAGCAGAAAATCGGGAATTTTAGTCTCTTAAAAAAACAGGATCTGAGAAAATCAGCTGCATTTCAAAGGACGAAAAGGTGCCAAAATTAAGCTCACAGATGTTGCAAAAGCAGGGGAAAAAGTCAAGGAGGAAGACACAACTTAGGGGGCAAGATATGAAGGACATGGCATGAATACTTAAAACAAAAAAGTAAAAAAAAAAAAAAAAATCTTTCCCAAAATCAAAGCCATCAAAATGCAGGCAGGCCATACGCCACCAAGGGCAGGCACATGCAGCAAAGCTTGCCAAAATTGATCCCCACTGAAGGCAAAACAGAAAAGAAGGACCTACAAACACGCTGGAAAGGAGTCAACATCAAAGGAATTGCAATTGGAGGAGAAAAAAAGAAAATTTGGCAAATTTAGTGACTCTAAGAAAATGGCCTGGGGTTTTATCAGGTGCAGTGCAAAGGACCAAAAGATGCCAAAACTAAGCTCACAGATGTTGCAAAAGCAGGGGAAAAAGTCAAGGAGGAAGACACAACTTAGGGGGCAAGATATGAGGGACATGGCATGAATACTTAAAACAAAATTTAAAAAAAAATAGAAAAAATCATTCCCAAACTCAAAGCCATCAAAATGCAGGCAGGCCATACGCCACCAAGGGCAGTCACATGCAGCAAAGCTTGCAAAAATTGATCCCCACTGAAGGCCAAAACAGAACAGAAGGACCTACAAACACGCTGGAAAGGAGTCAACATCAAAGGAATTGCAATTGGAGGAGAAAAAAAGAAAATTTGGGAAATTTAGTGACTGTAAGAAAATGGCCTGAGGTTTTATCAGGTGCAGTGCAAAGGACCAAAAGATGCAAAAACAAAGCTCACAGATGTTGCAAAAACAGGGGAAAAAGTCAAGAAGGAAGACACAACTTAGGGGGCAAGATATGAGGGACATGGCATGAATACTTAAAATAATAAAAAAAAAAAAGAAAAAATCTTTCCCAAAGTCAAAGCCATCAAAATGCAGGCAGGCCATACGCCACCAAGTACAGGAACATGCAGCAAAGCTTGCCAAAACTGATCCCCACTGAAGGCCAAAACAGAAAAGAAGGACCTACAAACACGCTGGAAAGGAGTCAACATCAAAGGAATTGCAATTGGAGGAGAAAAAAAAAAATTTGGGAAATTTAGTGACTCTAAGAAAGTGGCCTGGGTTTATATCAGGTGCATTGCAAAGGACCAAAAGGTGCCAAAACTAAGCTCACAGATGTTGCAAAAGCAGGGGAAAAAGTCAAGGAGGAAGACAGAACTTAGGGGGCAAGATATGAGGGACATGGCATGAACACTTCAGAAAACAACCAAAAAAAGAAAAAAATCTTTCCCAAAGTCAAAGCCATCAAAAGGCATGGCCTGCCATCAAGTGCAGGAACATGCACCAAAGATTCCTCTATTGGTCCCCATTGAAATCGTAATATTCCTTTTCCCTTCCCGAAAGGAAATGAAATTTCCTTTCGGGAAGGGAAAAGGAATCTTGCGAATCCCAAAAGAAAGGCTTACAAACACTCTGGAAAGGAGATAGGTTCAAATGAAATGCAATTGAAAAAAGCAGAAAATCGGGAATTTTAGTCTCTTCAAAAAACAGGCTGTGAGGAAATCAGCTGCATTGCAAAGGACCAAAAGGTGCCAAAATTAAGCTCACAGATGTTGCAAAAGCAGGGTAAAAAGTCAAGGACGAAGACACAACTTAGGGGGCAAGATATGAAGGACATGGCATGAATACTTAAAACAAACAAAAAAAAAAAAATAGAAAAAATCTTTCCCAAAGTCAAAGCCATCAAAATGCAGGCAGGCCATACGCCACCAAGGGCAGGCACATGCAGCAAAGCTTGCCAAAATTGATACTCACTGAAGGCAAAAACAGAAAAGAAGGACCTACAAACACGCTGGAAAGGAGTCAACATCAAAGGAATTGCAATTGGAGGAGAAAAAAAGAAAATTTGGGAAATTTAGCAACTCTAAGAAAATGGCCTGGGTTTACATCAGGTGCAGTGCAAAGGACCAAAAGATGCCAAAACGAAGCTCACAGATGTTGCAAAAGCAGGGGAAAAAGTCAAGGAGGAAGACACAACTTAGGGGGCAAGATATGAGGGACATGGCATGAACACTTCAGAAAACAACCAAAAACTAAAAAAATCTTTCCCAAAGTCAAAGCCATCAAAAGGCATGGCCTGCCATCAAGTGCAGGGACATGCACCAAAGATTCCTCTATTGGTCCCCTTTGAAATCGCAAGATTCCTTTTCCCTTCCCGAAAGGAAATGAAATTTCCTTTCGGGAAGGGAAAAGGAATCTTGTGAATCCCAAAAGAAAGGCTTACAAACACTCTGGAAAGGAGATAGGTTCAAATGAAATGCAATTGAAAAAAGCAGAAAATCGGGAATTTTAGTCTCTTCAAAAAATAGGCTGTGAGGAAATCAGCTGCATTGCAAAGGACCAAAAGGTGCCAAAACTAAGCTCACAGATGTTGCAAAAGCAGGGGAAAAAGTCAAGGAGGAAGACACAACTTAGGGGGCAAGTTATGAAGGACACGGCATGAATACTTAAAACAACAAATTAAAAAAAAGTAGAAAAAATCTTTCCCAAAATCAAAACCATCAAAATGCAGGCAGGCCATACGCCAGCAAGTGCAGACACATGCAGCAAAGCTTGCCAAAATTGATCCCCACTGAAGGCCAAAACAGAAAAGAAGGACCTACAAACACGCTGGAAAGGAGTCAAAATCAAAGGAATTGCAATTGGAGGAGAAAAAAAGAAAATTTGGGAAATTTAGTGACTCTAAGAAAGTGGCCTGGGATTTTATCAGGTGCAGTGCAAAAGACCAAAAAATGCAAAAACTAAGCTCACAGATGTTGCAAAATCAGGGGAAAAACTCAAGAAGGAAGACATAATTAGGGGGCAAGATATGAGGGACATGGCATGAATACTTAAAATAATAAAAAAAAAAAAAAAGAAAAAATCTTTCCCAAAGTCAAAGCCATCAAAATGCAGGCAGGCCATACGCCACCAAGGGCAGGCACATGCAGCAAAGCTTGCCAAAATTGATCCCCACTGAAGGCCAAAACAGAAAAGAAGGACCTACAAACACGCTGGAATGGAGACAGCATCAAAGGAATTGCAATTGGAGGAGAAAAAAAGAAAATTAGGGAAATTACTGACTCTAAGAAAATGGCCTGGGTTTATATCAGGTGCATTGCAAAGGACCAAAAGCTGCCAAAACTAAGCTCACAGATGTTGCAAAAGCAGGGGAAAAAGTCAAGGAGGAAGACAGAACTTAGGGAGCATGATATGAGGGACATGGCATGAACAGTTCAGAAAACAACCAAAAAAAGAAAAAAATCTTTCCCAAAGTCAAAGCCATCAAAAGGCATGGCCTGCCATCAAGTGCAGGGACATGCACCAAAGATTCCTCTATTGGACCCCTTTGAAATCGCAAGATTCCTTTTCCCTTCCCGAAAGGAAATGAAATTTCCTTTCGGGAAGGGAAAAGGAATATTGCGAATCCCAAAAGAAAGGCTTACAAACACTCTGGAAAGGAGATAGGTTCAAATGAAATGCAATTGAAAAAAGCAGAAAATCGGGAATTTTAGTCTCTTCAAAAAACAGGCTGTGAGGAAATCAGCTGCATTGCAAAGGACCAAAAGGTGCCAAAATTAAGCTCAAAGATGTTGCAAAAGCAGGGGAAAAAGTCAAGGAGGAAGACACAACTAGGGGGCAAGATATGAAGGACATGGCATGAATACTTAAAACAAGCAAAAAAAAAAAAAATAGAAAAAATCTTTCCCAAAGTCAAAGCCATCAAAATGCAGGCAGGCCATACGCCACCAAGGGCAGGCACATGCAGCAAAGCTTGCCAAAATTGATCCCCACTGAAGGCAAAACAGAAAAGAAGGACCTACAAACACGCTGGAAAGGAGTCAACATCAAAGGAATTGCAATTGGAGGAGAAAAAAAGAAAATTTGGCAAATTTAGTGACTCTAAGAAAATGGCCTGGGGTTTTATCAGGTGCAGTGCAAAGGACCAAAAGATGCCAAAACTAAGCTCACAGATGTTGCAAAAGCAGGGGAAAAAGTCAAGGAGGAAGACACAACTTAGGGGGCAAGATATGAGGGACATGGCATGAATACTTAAAACAAAATTTAAAAAAAAATAGAAAAAATCATTCCCAAACTCAAAGCCATCAAAATGCAGGCAGGCCATACGCCACCAAGGGCAGTCACATGCAGCAAAGCTTGCAAAAATTGATCCCCACTGAAGGCCAAAACAGAACAGAAGGACCTACAAACACGCTGGAAAGGAGTCAACATCAAAGGAATTGCAATTGGAGGAGAAAAAAAGAAAATTTGGGAAATTTAGTGACTGTAAGAAAATGGCCTGAGGTTTTATCAGGTGCAGTGCCAAGGACCAAAAGATGCAAAAACAAAGCTCACAGATGTTGCAAAAACAGGGGAAAAAGTCAAGAAGGAAGACACAACTTAGGGGGCAAGATATGAGGGACATGGCATGAATACTTAAAATATTAAAAAAAAAAAAAGAAAAAATCTTTCCCAAAGTCAAAGCCATCAAAATGCAGGCAGGCCATACGCCACCAAGTACAGGCACATGCAGCAAAGCTTGCCAAAACTGATCCCCACTGAAGGCCAAAACAGAAAAGAAGGACCTACAAACACGCTGGAATGGAGACAGCCTCAAAGGAATTGCAATTGGAGGAGAAAAAAAGAAAATTAGGGAAATTACTGACTCTAAAAAAATGGCCTGGGTTTATATCAGGTGCATTGCAAAGGACCAAAAGGTGCCAAAACTAAGCTCACAGATGTTGCAAAATCAGGGGAAAAACTCAAGAAGGAAGAGATAATTAGGGGGCAAGATATGAGGGACATGGCATGAATACTTAAAATAATAAAAAAAAAAAAAAGAAAAAATCATTCCCAAACTCAAAGCCATCAAAATGCAGGCAGGCCATACGCCACCAAGGGCAGGCACATGCAGCAAAGCTTGCAAAAATTGATCCCCACTGAAGGCCAAAACAGAACAGAAGGACCTACAAACACGCTGGAAAGGAGTTAACATCAAAGGAATTGCAATTGGAGGAGAAAAAAAGAAAATTTGGGAACTTTAGTGACTGTAAGAAAATGGCCTGGGGTTTTATCAGGTGCAGTGCAAAGGACCAAAAGATGCGAGAACGAAGCTCACAGATGTTGCAAAAGCAGGGGAAAAAGTCAAGGAGGAAGACACAACTAGGGGGCAAGATATGAAGGACATGGCATGAATACTTAAAACAAGCAAAAAAAAAAAAAATAGAAAAAATCTTTCCCAAAGTCAAAGCCATCAAAATGCAGGCAGGCCATACGCCACCAAGGGCAGGCACATGCAGCAAAGCTTGCCAAAACTGATCCCCACTGAAGGCCAGAACAGAAAAGAAGGACCTACAAACACGCTGGAATGGAGACACCATCAAAGGAATTGCAATTGGAGGAGAAAAAAAGAAAATTAGGGAAATTACTGACTCTAAAAAAATGGCCTGGGTTTATATCAGGTGCATTGCAAAGGACCAAAAGATGCCAAAACTAAGCTAACAGATGTTGCAAAAGCAGGGGAAAAAGTCAAGGATGAAGACAGAACTTAGGGAGCATGATATGAGGGACATGGCATGAACACTTCAGAAAACAACCAAAAAAAGAAAAAAATCTTTCCCAAAGTCAAAGCCACCAAAAGGCATGGTCTGCCATCAAGTGCAGGAACATGCACCAAAGATTCCTCTATTGGTCCCCATTGAAATCGCAAGATTCCTTTTCCCTTCCCGAAAGGAAATGAAATTTCCTTTCGGGAAGGGAAAAGGAATCTTGCGAATCCCAAAAGAAAGGCTTACAAACACTCTGGAAAGGAGATAGGTTCAAATGAAATGCAATTGAAAAAAGCAGAAAATCGGGAATTTTAGTCTCTTCAAAAAATAGGCTGTGAGGAAATCAGCTGCATTGCAAAGGACCAAAAGATGCCAAAATTAAGCTCACAGATGTTGCAAAAGCAGGGGAAAAAGTCAAGGAGGAAGACACAACTTAGGGGGCAAGATATGAGGGACATGGCACGAATACTTAAAATAATAAAAAAAAAAAAAAAAAAATCTTTCCCAAAGTCAAAGCCATCAAAATGCAGGCAGGCCATACGCCAGCAAGTCCAGACACATGCAGCAAAGCTTGCCAGAATTGATCCCCACTGAAGGCCAAAACAGAAAAGAAGGACTTACAAACACGCTGGAAAGGAGTCAACATCAAAGGAATTGCAATTGGAGGAGAAAAAATGAAAATTTGGGAAATTTAGTGACTCTAAGGAAATGGCCTGGGGTTTTATCAGGTGCAGTGCAAAGGACCAAAAGATGCAAAAACTAAGCTCACAGATGTTGCAAAAGCAGGGGAAAAAGTCAAGGAGGAAGACACAACTTAGGGGGCAAGATATGAGGGACATGGCATGAACACTTCAGAAAACAACCAAAAAAAGAAAAAAATCTTTCCCAAAGTCAAAGCCATCAAAAGGCATGGCCTGCCATCAAGTGCAGGAACATGCACCAAAGATTCCTCTATTGGTCCCCATTGAAATCGTAATATTCCTTTTCCCTTCCCGAAAGGAAATGAAATTTCCTTTCGGGAAGGGAAAAGGAATCTTGCGAATCCCAAAAGAAAGGCTTACAAACACTCTGGAAAGGAGATAGGTTCAAATGAAATGCAATTGAAAAAAGCAGAAAATCGGGAATTTTAGTCTCTTCAAAAAACAGGCTGTGAGGAAATCAGCTGCATTGCAAAGGACCAAAAGGTGCCAAAATTAAGCTCACAGATGTTGCAAAAGCAGGGTAAAAAGTCAAGGACGAAGACACAACTTAGGGGGCAAGATATGAAGGACATGGCATGAATACTTAAAACAAACAAAAAAAAAAAAATAGAAAAAATCTTTCCCAAAGTCAAAGCCATCAAAATGCAGGCAGGCCATACGCCACCAAGGGCAGGCACATGCAGCAAAGCTTGCCAAAATTGATACTCACTGAAGGCAAAAACAGAAAAGAAGGACCTACAAACACGCTGGAATGGAGACAGCTTCAAAGGAATTGCAATTGGAGGAGAAAAAAAGAAAATTTGGGAAATTTAGCAACTCTAAGAAAATGGCCTGGGTTTACATCAGGTGCAGTGCAAAGGACCAAAAGATGCCAAAACGAAGCTCACAGATGTTGCAAAAGCAGGGGAAAAAGTCAAGGAGGAAGACACAACTTAGGGGGCAAGATATGAGGGACATGGAATGAACACTTCAGAAAACAACCAAAAACTAAAAAAATCTTTCCCAAAGTCAAAGCCATCAAAAGGCATGGCCTGCCATCAAGTGCAGGGACATGCACCAAAGATTCCTCTATTGGTCCCCTTTGAAATCGCAAGATTCCTTTTCCCTTCCCGAAAGGAAATGAAATTTCCTTTCGGGAAGGGAAAAGGAATCTTGTGAATCCCAAAAGAAAGGCTTACAAACACTCTGGAAAGGAGATAGGTTCAAATGAAATGCAATTGAAAAAAGCAGAAAATCGGGAATTTTAGTCTCGTCAAAAAATAGGCTGTGAGGAAATCAGCTGCATTGCAAAGGACCAAAAGGTGCCAAAACTAAGCTCACAGATGTTGCAAAAGCAGGGGAAAAAGTCAAGGAGGAAGACACAACTTAGGGGGCAAGTTATGAAGGACACGGCATGAATACTTAAAACAACAAATTAAAAAAAAGTAGAAAAAATCTTTCCCAAAATCAAAACCATCAAAATGCAGGCAGGCCATACGCCAGCAAGTGCAGGCACATGCAGCAAAGCTTGCCAAAATTGATCCCCACTGAAGGCCAAAACAGAAAAGAAGGACCTACAAACACGCTGGAAAGGAGTCAAAATCAAAGGAATTGCAATTGGAGGAGAAAAAAAGAAAATTTGGGAAATTTAGTGACTCTAAGAAAGTGGCCTGGGATTTTATCAGGTGCAGTGCAAAAGACCAAAAAATGCAAAAACTAAGCTCACAGATGTTGCAAAATCAGGGGAAAAACTCAAGAAGGAAGACATAATTAGGGGGCAAGATATGAGGGACATGGCATGAATACTTAAAATAATAAAAAAAAAAAAAAGAAAAAATCTTTCCCAAAGTCAAAGCCATCAAAATGCAGGCAGGCCATACGCCACCAAGGGCAGGCACATGCAGCAAAGCTTGCCAAAATTGATCCCCACTGAAGGCCAAAACAGAAAAGAAGGACCTACAAACACGCTGGAATGGAGACAGCATCAAAGGAATTGCAATTGGAGGAGAAAAAAAGAAAATTAGGGAAATTACTGACTCTTAAGAAAATGGCCTGGGTTTATATCAGGTGCATTGCAAAGGACCAAAAGCTGCCAAAACTAAGCTCACAGATGTTGCAAAAGCAGGGGAAAAAGTCAAGGAGGAAGACAGAACTTAGGGAGCATGATATGAGGGACATGGCATGAACAGTTCAGAAAACAACCAAAAAAAGAAAAAAATCTTTCCCAAAGTCAAAGCCATCAAAAGGCATGGCCTGCCATCAAGTGCAGGAACATGCACCAAAGATTCCTCTATTGGACCCCTTTGAAATCGCAAGATTCCTTTTCCCTTCCCGAAAGGAAATGAAATTTCCTTTCGGGAAGGGAAAAGGAATATTGCGAATCCCAAAAGAAAGGCTTACAAACACTCTGGAAAGGAGATAGGTTCAAATGAAATGCAATTGAAAAAAGCAGAAAATCGGGAATTTTAGTCTCTTCAAAAAACAGGCTGTGAGGAAATCAGCTGCATTGCAAAGGACCAAAAGGTGCCAAAATTAAGCTCAAAGATGTTGCAAAAGGAGGGGAAAAAGTCAAGGAGGAAGACACAACTAGGGGGCAAGATATGAAGGACATGGCATGAATACTTAAAACAAGCAAAGAAAAAAAAAATAGAAAAAATCTTTCCCAAAGTCAAAGCCATCAAAATGCAGGCAGGCCATTTAGCCACCAAGGGCAGGCACATGCAGCAAAGCTTGCCAAAATTGATCCCCACTGAAGGCAAAACAGAAAAGAAGGACCTACAAACACGCTGGAAAGGAGTCAACATCAAAGGAATTGCAATTGGAGGAGAAAAAAAGAAAATTTGGGAAATTTAGTGACTCTAAGAAAATGGCCTGGGGTTTTATCAGGTGCAGTGCAAAGGACCAAAAGATGCCAAAACTAAGCTCACAGATGTTGCAAAAGCAGGGGAAAAAGTAAAGGAGGAAGACACAACTTAGGGGGCAAGATATGAGGGACATGGCATGAATACTTAAAACAAAATTAAAAAAAAAATAGAAAAAATCATTCCCAAACTCAAAGCCATCAAAATGCAGGCAGGCCATACGCCACCAAGGGCAGGCACATGCAGCAAAGCTTGCAAAAATTGATCCCCACTGAAGGCCAAAACAGAAAAGAAGGACCTACAAACACGCTGGAAAGGAGTCAACATCAAAGGAATTGCAATTGGAGGAGAAAAAAAGAAAATTTGGGAAATTTGGTGACTGTAAGAAAATGGCCTGTGGTTTTATCAGGTGCAGTGCAAAGGACCAAAAGATGCAAAAACAAAGCTCACAGATGTTGCAAAAGCAGGGGAAAAAGTCAAGAATTAAGACAAAACTTAGGGGTAAGATATGAGGGACATGGCATGAATAATTAAAATAATAAAAAAAAAAAAAAAAGAAAAAATCTTTCCCAAAGTCTAAGCCATCAAAATGCAGGCAGGCCATACGCCACCAAGTACAGGCACATGCAGCAAAGCTTGCCAAAACTGATCCCCACTGAAGGCCAAAACAGAAAAGAAGGACCTACAAACACGCTGGTATGGAGACAGCCTCAAAGGAATTGCAATTGGAGGAGAAAAACAGAAAATATGGGAAATTTACTGACTCTAAAAAAATGGCCTGGGTTTATATCAGGTGCAGTGCAAAGGACCAAAAGGTGCCAAAACTAAGCTCACAGATGTTGCAAAAGCAGGGGAAAAAGTCAAGGAGGAAGACACAACTTAGGGAGCAAGATATGAGGGACATGGCATGAACACTTCAGGAAACAACCAAAAAAAGAAAAAAATCTTTCCCAAAGTCAAAGCCATCAAAAGGCATGGCCTGCCATCAAGTGCAGGAACATGCACCAAAGATTCCTCTATTGGTCCCCATTGAAATCGCAAGATTCCTTTTCCCTTCCCGAAAGGAAATGAAATTTCCTTTCGGGAAGGGAAAAGGAATCTCGTGAATCCCAAAAGAAAGGCTTACAAACACTCTGGAAAGGAGATAGGTTCAAATGAAATGCAATTGAAAAAAGCAGAAAATCGGGAATTTTAGTCTCTTCAAAAAACAGGCTGTGAGGAAATCAGCTGCATTGCAAAGGACCAAAAGGTGCCAAAACTAAGCTCAAAGATGTTGCAAAAGCAGGGGAAAAAGTCAAGGAGGAAGACACAACTTAGGGGGCAAGATATGAGGGACATGGCACGAATACTTAAAATAATAAAAAAAAAAAAAGAAAAAATCTTTCCCAAAGTCAAAGCCATCAAAATGCAGGCAGGGCATACGCCAGCAAGGGCAGGTACATGCAGCAAATCTTGCCAAAATTGATCCCCACTGAAGGCCAAAACAGAAAAGAAGGACCAACAAACACGCTGGAAAGGAGTCAAAATCAAAGGAATTGCAATTGGAGGAGAAAAAATGAAAATTTGGGAAATTTAGTGACTGTAAGAAAATGGCCTGGGGTTTTATCAGGTGCAGTGCAAAGGACCAAAAGGTGCCAAAACTAAGCTCACAGATGTAGCAAAAGCAGGGGAAAAAGTCAAGGAGGAAGACACAAGTTAGGGGGCAAGATATGAAGGACATGGCATGAATACTTAAAGGAACAAAGTAAAAAAAATATAGAAAAAATCTTTCCCAAAATCAAAGCCATCAAAATGCAGGCAAGCCATACGCCAGCAAGTGCAGGCACATGCAGCAAAGCTTGCCAAAATTGATCCCCACTGAAGGCCAAAACAGAAAAGAAGGACCTACAAACACGCTGGAAATGAGTCAATATCAAAGGAATTGCAATTGGAGGAGAAAAAAGAAAATTATTTGGGAAATTTAGTGACTCTTAGAAAGTGGCCTGGAGTTTTATCAGGTGCATTGCAAAGGACCAAAAGATGCCAAAACTAAGCTCACAGATGTTGCAAAAGCAGGGGAAAAAGTCAAGGAGGAAGACACAACTTAGGGGGCAAGATATGAGGGACATGGCATGAACACTTCAGGAAACAACCAAAAAAAGAAAAAAATCTTTCCCAAAGTCAAAGCCATCAAAAGGCATGGCCTGCCATCAAGTGCAGGGACATGCACCAAAGATTCCTCTATTGGTCCCCATTGAAATCGCAAGATTCCTTTTCCCTTCCCGAAAGGAAATGAAATTTCCTTTCGGGAAGGGAAAAGGAATCTTGCGAATCCCAAAAGAAAGGCTTACAAACACTCTGGAAAGGAGATAGGTTCAAATGAAATGCAATTGAAAAAAGCAGAAAATCGGGAATTTTAGTCTCTTCAAAAAACAGGCTCTGAGAAAATCAGCTGCATTTCAAAGACGAAAAGGTGCCAAAATTAAGCTCACAGATGTTGCAAAAGCAGGGGAAAAAGTCAAGGAGGAAGACACAACTTAGGGGGCAAGATATGAAGGACATGGCATGAATACTTAAAACAAAAAAGTAAAAAAAAAAAAAAAAAATCTTTCCCAAAATCAAAGCCATCAAAATGCAGGCAGGCCATACGCCACCAAGGGCAGGCACATGCAGCAAAGCTTGCAAAACTTGACCCCCACTGAAGGCCAAAACAGAACAGAAGGACCTACAAACACGCTGGAAAGGAGTCAACATCAAAGGAATTGCAATTGGAGGAGAAAAAAAGAAAATGTGGGAAAATTAGTGACTGTAAGAAAATGGCCTGGGGTTTTATCAGGTGCAGTGCAAAGGACCAAAAGATGCAAAAACTAAGCTCACAGATGTTGCAAAAGCAGGGAAAAAAGTCAAGAAGGAAGACATAACTTAGGGGTAAGATATGAGGGACATGGCACGAATACTTAAAATAATAAAAAAAAAAAAAAGAAAAAATCTTTCCCAAAGTCAAAGCCATCAAAATGCAGGCAGGCCATACGCCACCAAGGGCAGGCACATGCAGCAAAGCTTGCCAAAATTGATCCCCACTGAAGGCCAAAACAGAAAAGAAGGACCTACAAACACGCTGGAAAGGAGTCAACATCAAAGGAATTGCAATTGGAGGAGAAAAAAGGAAAATTTGGGAAATTTAGTGACTGTAAGAAAATGGCCTGGGGTTTCATCTAGTGCAGTGCAAAGGACCAAAAGATGCAAAAACAAAGCTCACAGATGTTGCAAAAGCAGGGGAAAAAGTCAAGAAGGAAGACATAACTTAGGGGTAAGATATGAGGGACATGGCATGAATACTTAAAATAATAAAAAAAAAAAAAAAGAAAAAATCTTTCCCAAAGTCAAAGCCATCAAAATGCAGGCAGGCCATACGCCACCAAGGGCAGGCAAATGCAGTAAAGCTTGCTAAAATTGATCCCCACTGAAGGCCAAACAGAAAAGAAGGACCTACAAACACGCTGGAATGGAGACAGCCTCAAAGGAATTGCAATTGGAGGAGAAAAACAGAAAATTTGGGAAATTTACTGACTCTAAAAAAATGGCCTGGGTTTATATCAGGTGCAGTGCAAAGGACCAAAAGGTGCCAAAACTAAGCTCACAGATGTTGCAAAAGCAGGGGAAAAAGTCAAGGAGGCAGACACAACTTAGGGGGCAAGATATGAGGGACATGGCATGAACACTTCAGGAAACAACCAAAAAAAGAAAAAAATCTTTCCCAAAGTCAAAGCCATCAAAAGGCATGGCCTGCCATCAAGTGCAGGAACATGCACCAAAGATTCCTCTATTGGTCCCCATTGAAATCGCAAGATTCCTTTTCCCTTCCCGAAAGGAAATGAAATTTCCTTTCGGGAAGGGAAAAGGAATCTCGTGAATCCCAAAAGAAAGGCTTACAAACACTCTGGAAAGGAGATAGGTTCAAATGAAATGCAATTGAAAAAAGCAGAAAAACGGGAATTTTAGTCACTTCAAAAAACAGGCTGTGAGGAAATCAGCTGCATTGCAAAGGACCAAAAGGTGCCAAAACTAAGCTCAAAGATGTTGCAAAAGCAGGGGAAAAAGTCAAGGAGGAAGACACAACTTAGGGGGCAAGATATGAGGGACATGGCACGAATACATAAAATAATAAAAAAAAAAAAAAGAAAAAATCTTTCCCAAAGTCAAAGCCATCAAAATGCAAGCAGGCCATACGCCAGCAAGGGCAGGTACATGCAGCAAATCTTGCCAAAATTGATCCCCACTGAAGGCCAAAACAGAAAAGAAGGACCAACAAACACGCTGGAAAGGAGTCAAAATCAAAGGAATTGCAATTGGAGGAGAAAAAATGAAAATTTGGGAAATTTAGTGACTGTAAGAAAATGGCCTGGGGTTTTATCAGGTGCAGTGCAAAGGACCAAAAGGTGCCAAAACTAAGCTCACAGATGTTGCAAAAGCAGGGGAAAAAGTCAAGGAGGAAGACACAACTTAGGGGGCAAGATATGAAGGACATGGCATGAATACTTAAAGGAACAAAGTAAAAAAAAAATAGAAAAAATCTTTCCCAAAGTCAAAGCCATCAAAATGCAGGCAGGCCATACGCCAGCAAGTGCAGGCACATGCAGCAAAGCTTGCCAAAATTGATCCCCACTGAAGGCCAAAACAGAAAAGAAGGACGTACAAACACGCTGGAAAGGAGTCAACATCAAAGGAATTGCAATTGGAGGAGAAAAAAAGAAAATTTGGGATATTTAGTGACTCTAAGAAAGTGGCCTGGGGTTTTATCAGGTGCAGTGCAAAGGACCAAAAGATGCCAAAATTAAGCTCACAGATGTTGCAAAAGCAGGGGAAAAAGTCAAGAAGGAAGACATAATTAGGGGGCAAGATATGAGGGACATGGCACGAATACTTAAAATAATAAAAAAAAAAAAAAGAAAAAATCTTTCCAAAAGTCAAAGCCATCAAAATGCAGGCAGGCCGTTCGCCACCAAGGGCAGGCACATGCAGCAAAGCTTGCCAAAATTGATCCCCACTGAAGGACAAAACAGAAAAGGAGGACCAACAAACACGCTGGAAAGGAGTCAAAATCAAAGGAATTGCAATTGGAGGAGAAAAAAGAAAATTATTTGGGAAATTTAGTGACTCTTAGAAAGTGGCCTGGAGTTTTATTAGGTGCAGTGCAAAGGACCAAAAGATGCCAAAACTAAGCTCACAGATGTTGCAAAAGCAGGGGAAAAAGTCAAGGAGGAAGACACAACTTAGGGGGCAAGATATGAGGGACATGGCATGAACACTTCAGAAAACAACCAAAAAAAGAAAAAAATCTTTCCCAAAGTCAAAGCCATCAAAAGGCATGGCCTGCCATCAAGTGCAGGGACATGCACCAAAGATTCATCTATTGGTCCCCATTGAAATCGCAAGATTCCTTTTCCCTTCCCGAAAGGAAATGAAATTTCCTTTCGGGAAGGGAAAAGGAATCTTGCGAATCCCAAAAGAAAGGCTTACAAACACTCTGGAAAGGAGATAGGTTCAAATGAAATGCAATTGAAAAAAGCAGAAAATCGGGAATTTTAGCCTCTTCAAAAAACAGGCTGTGAGGAAATCAGCTGCATTTCAAAGGACGAAAAGGTGCCAAAATTAAGCTCACAGATGTTGCAAAAGCAGGGGAAAAAGTCAAGGAGGAAGACACAACTTAGGGGGCAAGATATGAAGGACATGGCATGAATACATAAAACAAAAATTTAAAAAAAAAAAAAAAAATCTTTCCCAGAATCAAAGCCATCAAAATGCAGGCAGGCCATACGCCACCAAGGGCAGGCACATGCAGCAAAGCTTGCAAAACTTGACCCCCACTAAAGGCCAAAACAGAACAGAAGGACCTACAAACACGCTGGAAAGGAGTCAACATCAAAGGAATTGCAATTGGAGGAGAAAAAAAGAAAATGTGGGAAAATTAGTGACTGTAAGAAAATGGCCTGGGGTTTTATCAGGTGCAGTGCAAAGGACCAAAAGATGCAAAAACTAAGCTCACAGATGTTGCAAAAGAAGGGGAAAAAGTCAAGAAGGAAGACATAACTTAGGGGTAAGATATGAGGGACATGGCATGAATACTTAAAATAATAAATAAAAAAAAAAAGAAAAAATCTTTCCCAAAGTCAAAGCCATCAAAATGCAGGCAGGCCATACGCCAGCAAGGGCAGGCACATGCAGCAAAGCTTGCCAAAATTGATCCCCACTGAAGGCCAAAAGAGAAAAGAAGGACCTACAAACACGCTGGAAAGGAGGCAACATCAAAGGAATTGCAATTGGAAGAGAAAAAAAGAAAATTTGGGAAATTTAGTGACTCTAAGAAAGTGGCCTGGGTTTATATCAGGTGCAGTGCAAAGGACCAAAAGGTGCCAAAACTAAGCTCACAGATGTTGCAAAAGCAGTGGAAAAAGTCAAGGAGGAAGACAGAACTTAGGGGGCAAGATATGAGGGACATGGCATGAACACTTCAGAAAACAACCAAAAAAAGAAAAAAATCTTTCCCAAAGTCAAAGCCATCAAAAGGCATGGCCTGCCATCAAGTGCAGGAACATGCACTAAAGATTCCTCTATTGGTCCCCATTGAAATCGTAATATTCCTTTTCCCTTCCCGAAAGGAAATGAAATTTCCTTTCGGGAAGGGAAAAGGAATCTTGCGAATCCCAAAAGAAAGGCTTACAAACACTCTGGAAAGGAGATAGGTTCAAATGAAATGTAATTGAAAAAAGCAGAAAATCGGGAATTTTAGTCTCTTCAAAAAACAGGCTGTGAGGAAATCAGCTGCATTGCAAAGGACCAAAAGGTGCCAAAACTAAGCTCACAGATGTTGCAAAAGCAGGGGAAAAAGTCAAGGAGGAAGACACAACTTAGGGGGCAAGTTATGAAGGACACGGCATGAATACTTAAGACAACAAATTAAAAAAAAGTAGAAAAAATCTTTCCCAAAATCAAAACCATCAAAATGCAGGCAGGCCATACGCCAGCAAGTGCAGGCACATGCAGCAAAGCTTGCCAAAATTGATCCCCACTGAAGGCCAAAACAGAAAAGAAGGACCAACAAACACGCTGGAAAGGAGTCAAAATCAAAGGAATTGCAATTGGAGGAGAAAAAAAGAAAATTTGGGAAATTTAGTGACTCTAAGAAAGTGGCCTGGGATTTTATCAGGTGCAGTGCAAAAGACCAAAAAATGCAAAAACTAAGCTCACAGATGTTGCAAAATGAGGGGAAAAACTCAAGAAGGAAGACATAATTAGGGGGCAAGATATGAGGGACATGGCATGAATACTTAAAATAATAAAAAAAAAAAAAAGAAAAAATCTTTCCCAAAGTCAAAGCCATCAAAATGCAGGTAGGCCATACGCCACCAAGGGCAGGCACATGCAGCAAAGCTTGCCAAAATTGATCCCCACTGAAGGCCAGAACAGAAAAGAAGGACCTACAAACACGCTGGAATGGAGACAACATCAAAGGAATTGCAATTGGAGGAGAAAAAAAGAAAATTAGGGAAATTACTGACTCTAAAAAAATGGCCTGGGTTTATATCAGGTGCATTGCAAAGGACCAAAAGGTGCCAAAACTAAGCTCACAGATGTTGCAAAAGCAGGGGAAAAAGTCAAGGAGGAAGACAGAACTTAGGGAGCATGATATGAGGGACATGGCATGAACACTTCAGAAAACAACCAAAAAAAGAAAAAAATCTGTCCCAAAGTCAAAGCCATCAAAAGGCATGGCCTGCCATCAAGTGCAGGAACATGCACCAAAGATTCCTCTATTGGACCCCATTGAAATCGCAAGATTCCTTTTCCCTTCCCGAAAGGAAATGAAATTTCCTTTCGGGAAGGGAAAAGGAATCTTGTGAATCCCAAAAGAAAGGCTTACAAACACTCTGGAAAGGAGATAGGTTCAAATGAAATGCAATTGAAAAAAGCAGAAAATCGGGAATTTTAGTCTCTTCAAAAAACAGCCTGTGAGGAAATCAGCTGCATGGCAAAGGACCAAAAGGTGCCAAAATTAAGCTCACAGATGTTGCAAAAGCAGGGGAAAAAGTCAAGGAGGAAGACACAACTAGGGGGCAAGATATGAAGGACATGGCACGAATACTTAAAACAAGCAAAAAAAAAAAAATAGAAAAAATCTTTCCCAAAGTCAAAGCCATCAAAATGCAGGCAGGCCATACGCCACCAAGGGCAGGCACATGCAGCAAAGCTTGCCAAAATTGATCCCCACTGAAGGCAAAACAGAAAAGAAGGACCTACAAACACGCTGGAAAGGAGTCAAAATCAAAGGAATTGCAATTGGAGGAGAAAAAAAGAAAATTTGGGAAATTTAGTGACTCTAAGAAAGTGGCCTGTGGTTTTATCAGGTGCAGTGCAAAAGACCAAAAGATGCCAAAATTAAGCTCACAGATGTTGCAAAAGCAGGGGAAAAATCAAGAAG
This sequence comes from Artemisiospiza belli, assembly GCA_021963965.1. Classification (NCBI taxonomy): domain Eukaryota; kingdom Metazoa; phylum Chordata; class Aves; order Passeriformes; family Passerellidae; genus Artemisiospiza; species Artemisiospiza belli. The sequence continues at coordinate 18,224 of JAKDEW010000214.1, read as the reverse complement.
GAAGACACAACTTAGGGGGCAAGATATGATGGACATGGCATGAATACTTAAAGGAACAAAGTAAAAAAAAATAGAAAAAATCTTTCCCAAAATCAAAGCCATCAAAATGCAGGCAGGCCATACGCCACCAAGGGCAGGCACATGCAGCAAAGCTTGCCAAAATTGATCCCCACTGAAGGCCAAAACAGAAAAGAAGGACCAACAAACACGCTGGAAAGGAGTCAAAATCAAAGGAATTGCAATTGGAGGAGAAAAAAAGAAAATTTGGGAAATTTAGTGACTCTAAGAAAGTGGCCTGTGGTTTTATCAGGTGCAGTGCAAAAGACCAAAAGATGCCAAAATTAAGCTCACAGATGTTGCAAAAGCAGGGGAAAAATCAAGAAGGAAGACATAATTAGGGGGCAAGATATGAGGGACATGGCATGAATACTTAAAATAATAAAAGAAAAAAAAAGAAAAAATCTTTCCCAAAGTCAAAGCCATCAAAATGCAGGCAGGCCGTTCGCCACCAAGGGCAGGCACATGCAGCAAAGCTTGCCAAAATTGATCCCCACTGAAGGCCAAAACAGAAAAGAAGGACCTACAAACACGCTGGAAAGGAGTCAAAATCAAAGGAATTGCAATTGGAGGAGAAAAAAGAAAATTATTTGGGAAATTTAGTGACTCTTAGAAAGTGGCCTGGAGTTTTATTAGGTGCAGTGCAAAGGACCAAAAGATGCCAAAACTAAGCTCACAGATGTTGCAAAAGCAGGGGAAAAAGTCAAGGAGGAAGACACAACTTAGGGGGCAAGATATGAGGGACATGGCATGAACACTTCAGAAAACAACCAAAAAAAGAAAAAAATCTTTCCCAAAGTCAAAGCCATCAAAAGGCATGGCCTGCCATCAAGTGCAGGGACATGCACCAAAGATTCCTCTATTGGTCCCCATTGAAATCGCAAGATTCCTTTTCCCTTCCCGAAAGGAAATTTCATTTCCTTTTGGGAAGGGAAAAGGAATCTTGCGAATCCCAAAAGAAAGGCTTACAAACACTCTGGAAAGGAGATAAGTTCAAATGAAATGCAATTGAAAAAAGCAGAAAATCGGGAATTTTAGTCTCTTAAAAAAACAGGATCTGAGAAAATCAGCTGCATTTCAAAGGACGAAAAGGTGCCAAAATTAAGCTCACAGATGTTGCAAAAGCAGGGGAAAAAGTCAAGGAGGAAGACACAACTTAGGGGGCAAGATATGAAGGACATGGCATGAATACTTAAAACAAAAAAGTAAAAAAAAAAAAAAAAATCTTTCCCAAAATCAAAGCCATCAAAATGCAGGCAGGCCATACGCCACCAAGGGCAGGCACATGCAGCAAAGCTTGCCAAAATTGATCCCCACTGAAGGCAAAACAGAAAAGAAGGACCTACAAACACGCTGGAAAGGAGTCAACATCAAAGGAATTGCAATTGGAGGAGAAAAAAAGAAAATTTGGCAAATTTAGTGACTCTAAGAAAATGGCCTGGGGTTTTATCAGGTGCAGTGCAAAGGACCAAAAGATGCCAAAACTAAGCTCACAGATGTTGCAAAAGCAGGGGAAAAAGTCAAGGAGGAAGACACAACTTAGGGGGCAAGATATGAGGGACATGGCATGAATACTTAAAACAAAATTTAAAAAAAAATAGAAAAAATCATTCCCAAACTCAAAGCCATCAAAATGCAGGCAGGCCATACGCCACCAAGGGCAGTCACATGCAGCAAAGCTTGCAAAAATTGATCCCCACTGAAGGCCAAAACAGAACAGAAGGACCTACAAACACGCTGGAAAGGAGTCAACATCAAAGGAATTGCAATTGGAGGAGAAAAAAAGAAAATTTGGGAAATTTAGTGACTGTAAGAAAATGGCCTGAGGTTTTATCAGGTGCAGTGCAAAGGACCAAAAGATGCAAAAACAAAGCTCACAGATGTTGCAAAAACAGGGGAAAAAGTCAAGAAGGAAGACACAACTTAGGGGGCAAGATATGAGGGACATGGCATGAATACTTAAAATAATAAAAAAAAAAAAGAAAAAATCTTTCCCAAAGTCAAAGCCATCAAAATGCAGGCAGGCCATACGCCACCAAGTACAGGAACATGCAGCAAAGCTTGCCAAAACTGATCCCCACTGAAGGCCAAAACAGAAAAGAAGGACCTACAAACACGCTGGAAAGGAGTCAACATCAAAGGAATTGCAATTGGAGGAGAAAAAAAAAAATTTGGGAAATTTAGTGACTCTAAGAAAGTGGCCTGGGTTTATATCAGGTGCATTGCAAAGGACCAAAAGGTGCCAAAACTAAGCTCACAGATGTTGCAAAAGCAGGGGAAAAAGTCAAGGAGGAAGACAGAACTTAGGGGGCAAGATATGAGGGACATGGCATGAACACTTCAGAAAACAACCAAAAAAAGAAAAAAATCTTTCCCAAAGTCAAAGCCATCAAAAGGCATGGCCTGCCATCAAGTGCAGGAACATGCACCAAAGATTCCTCTATTGGTCCCCATTGAAATCGTAATATTCCTTTTCCCTTCCCGAAAGGAAATGAAATTTCCTTTCGGGAAGGGAAAAGGAATCTTGCGAATCCCAAAAGAAAGGCTTACAAACACTCTGGAAAGGAGATAGGTTCAAATGAAATGCAATTGAAAAAAGCAGAAAATCGGGAATTTTAGTCTCTTCAAAAAACAGGCTGTGAGGAAATCAGCTGCATTGCAAAGGACCAAAAGGTGCCAAAATTAAGCTCACAGATGTTGCAAAAGCAGGGTAAAAAGTCAAGGACGAAGACACAACTTAGGGGGCAAGATATGAAGGACATGGCATGAATACTTAAAACAAACAAAAAAAAAAAAATAGAAAAAATCTTTCCCAAAGTCAAAGCCATCAAAATGCAGGCAGGCCATACGCCACCAAGGGCAGGCACATGCAGCAAAGCTTGCCAAAATTGATACTCACTGAAGGCAAAAACAGAAAAGAAGGACCTACAAACACGCTGGAAAGGAGTCAACATCAAAGGAATTGCAATTGGAGGAGAAAAAAAGAAAATTTGGGAAATTTAGCAACTCTAAGAAAATGGCCTGGGTTTACATCAGGTGCAGTGCAAAGGACCAAAAGATGCCAAAACGAAGCTCACAGATGTTGCAAAAGCAGGGGAAAAAGTCAAGGAGGAAGACACAACTTAGGGGGCAAGATATGAGGGACATGGCATGAACACTTCAGAAAACAACCAAAAACTAAAAAAATCTTTCCCAAAGTCAAAGCCATCAAAAGGCATGGCCTGCCATCAAGTGCAGGGACATGCACCAAAGATTCCTCTATTGGTCCCCTTTGAAATCGCAAGATTCCTTTTCCCTTCCCGAAAGGAAATGAAATTTCCTTTCGGGAAGGGAAAAGGAATCTTGTGAATCCCAAAAGAAAGGCTTACAAACACTCTGGAAAGGAGATAGGTTCAAATGAAATGCAATTGAAAAAAGCAGAAAATCGGGAATTTTAGTCTCTTCAAAAAATAGGCTGTGAGGAAATCAGCTGCATTGCAAAGGACCAAAAGGTGCCAAAACTAAGCTCACAGATGTTGCAAAAGCAGGGGAAAAAGTCAAGGAGGAAGACACAACTTAGGGGGCAAGTTATGAAGGACACGGCATGAATACTTAAAACAACAAATTAAAAAAAAGTAGAAAAAATCTTTCCCAAAATCAAAACCATCAAAATGCAGGCAGGCCATACGCCAGCAAGTGCAGACACATGCAGCAAAGCTTGCCAAAATTGATCCCCACTGAAGGCCAAAACAGAAAAGAAGGACCTACAAACACGCTGGAAAGGAGTCAAAATCAAAGGAATTGCAATTGGAGGAGAAAAAAAGAAAATTTGGGAAATTTAGTGACTCTAAGAAAGTGGCCTGGGATTTTATCAGGTGCAGTGCAAAAGACCAAAAAATGCAAAAACTAAGCTCACAGATGTTGCAAAATCAGGGGAAAAACTCAAGAAGGAAGACATAATTAGGGGGCAAGATATGAGGGACATGGCATGAATACTTAAAATAATAAAAAAAAAAAAAAGAAAAAATCTTTCCCAAAGTCAAAGCCATCAAAATGCAGGCAGGCCATACGCCACCAAGGGCAGGCACATGCAGCAAAGCTTGCCAAAATTGATCCCCACTGAAGGCCAAAACAGAAAAGAAGGACCTACAAACACGCTGGAATGGAGACAGCATCAAAGGAATTGCAATTGGAGGAGAAAAAAAGAAAATTAGGGAAATTACTGACTCTAAGAAAATGGCCTGGGTTTATATCAGGTGCATTGCAAAGGACCAAAAGCTGCCAAAACTAAGCTCACAGATGTTGCAAAAGCAGGGGAAAAAGTCAAGGAGGAAGACAGAACTTAGGGAGCATGATATGAGGGACATGGCATGAACAGTTCAGAAAACAACCAAAAAAAGAAAAAAATCTTTCCCAAAGTCAAAGCCATCAAAAGGCATGGCCTGCCATCAAGTGCAGGGACATGCACCAAAGATTCCTCTATTGGACCCCTTTGAAATCGCAAGATTCCTTTTCCCTTCCCGAAAGGAAATGAAATTTCCTTTCGGGAAGGGAAAAGGAATATTGCGAATCCCAAAAGAAAGGCTTACAAACACTCTGGAAAGGAGATAGGTTCAAATGAAATGCAATTGAAAAAAGCAGAAAATCGGGAATTTTAGTCTCTTCAAAAAACAGGCTGTGAGGAAATCAGCTGCATTGCAAAGGACCAAAAGGTGCCAAAATTAAGCTCAAAGATGTTGCAAAAGCAGGGGAAAAAGTCAAGGAGGAAGACACAACTAGGGGGCAAGATATGAAGGACATGGCATGAATACTTAAAACAAGCAAAAAAAAAAAAAATAGAAAAAATCTTTCCCAAAGTCAAAGCCATCAAAATGCAGGCAGGCCATACGCCACCAAGGGCAGGCACATGCAGCAAAGCTTGCCAAAATTGATCCCCACTGAAGGCAAAACAGAAAAGAAGGACCTACAAACACGCTGGAAAGGAGTCAACATCAAAGGAATTGCAATTGGAGGAGAAAAAAAGAAAATTTGGCAAATTTAGTGACTCTAAGAAAATGGCCTGGGGTTTTATCAGGTGCAGTGCAAAGGACCAAAAGATGCCAAAACTAAGCTCACAGATGTTGCAAAAGCAGGGGAAAAAGTCAAGGAGGAAGACACAACTTAGGGGGCAAGATATGAGGGACATGGCATGAATACTTAAAACAAAATTTAAAAAAAAATAGAAAAAATCATTCCCAAACTCAAAGCCATCAAAATGCAGGCAGGCCATACGCCACCAAGGGCAGTCACATGCAGCAAAGCTTGCAAAAATTGATCCCCACTGAAGGCCAAAACAGAACAGAAGGACCTACAAACACGCTGGAAAGGAGTCAACATCAAAGGAATTGCAATTGGAGGAGAAAAAAAGAAAATTTGGGAAATTTAGTGACTGTAAGAAAATGGCCTGAGGTTTTATCAGGTGCAGTGCCAAGGACCAAAAGATGCAAAAACAAAGCTCACAGATGTTGCAAAAACAGGGGAAAAAGTCAAGAAGGAAGACACAACTTAGGGGGCAAGATATGAGGGACATGGCATGAATACTTAAAATATTAAAAAAAAAAAAAGAAAAAATCTTTCCCAAAGTCAAAGCCATCAAAATGCAGGCAGGCCATACGCCACCAAGTACAGGCACATGCAGCAAAGCTTGCCAAAACTGATCCCCACTGAAGGCCAAAACAGAAAAGAAGGACCTACAAACACGCTGGAATGGAGACAGCCTCAAAGGAATTGCAATTGGAGGAGAAAAAAAGAAAATTAGGGAAATTACTGACTCTAAAAAAATGGCCTGGGTTTATATCAGGTGCATTGCAAAGGACCAAAAGGTGCCAAAACTAAGCTCACAGATGTTGCAAAAGCAGGGGAAAAAGTCAACGAGGAAGACACAACTTAGGGGGCAAGATATGAGGGACATGGCATGAACACTTCAGAAAACAACCAAAAAAAGAAAAAAATCTTTCCCAAAGTCAAAGCCATCAAAAGGCATGGCCTGCCATCAAGTGCAGGAACATGCACCAAAGATTCCTCTATTGGTCCCCATTGAAATCGCAAGATTCCTTTTCCCTTCCCGAAAGGAAATGAAATTTCCTTTCGGGAAGGGAAAAGGAATCTCGTGAATCCCAAAAGAAAGGCTTACAAACACTCTGGAAAGGAGATAGGTTCAAATGAAATGCAATTGAAAAAAGCAGAAAATCTGGAATTTTAGTCTCTTCAAAAAACAGGCTGTGAGGAAATCAGCTGCATTGCAAAGGACCAAAAGGTGCCAAAACTAAGCTCAAAGATGTTGCAAAAGCAGGGGAAAAAGTCAAGGAGGAAGACACAACTTAGGGGGCTAGATATGAAGGACATGGCATGAATACTTAAAAAAAAAAGTAAAAAAAAAAAAAAAAAATCTTTCCCAAAATCAAAGCCATCAAAATGCAGGCAGGCCATACGCCACCAAGGGCAGGCACATGCAGCAAAGCTTGCAAAACTTGACCCCCACTGAAGGCCAAAACAGAAAATAAGGACCTACAAACACGCTGGAAAGGAGTCAAAATCAAAGGAATTGCAATTGGAGGAGAAAAAAAGAAAATTTGGGAAATTTAGCGACTCTAAGAAAGTGGCCTGTGGTTTTATCAGGTGCAGTGCAAAAGACCAAAAAATGCAAAAACTAAGCTCACAGATGTTGCAAAATCAGGGGAAAAACTCAAGAAGGAAGAGATAATTAGGGGGCAAGATATGAGGGACATGGCATGAATACTTAAAATAATAAAAAAAAAAAAAAGAAAAAATCATTCCCAAACTCAAAGCCATCAAAATGCAGGCAGGCCATACGCCACCAAGGGCAGGCACATGCAGCAAAGCTTGCAAAAATTGATCCCCACTGAAGGCCAAAACAGAACAGAAGGACCTACAAACACGCTGGAAAGGAGTTAACATCAAAGGAATTGCAATTGGAGGAGAAAAAAAGAAAATTTGGGAACTTTAGTGACTGTAAGAAAATGGCCTGGGGTTTTATCAGGTGCAGTGCAAAGGACCAAAAGATGCGAGAACGAAGCTCACAGATGTTGCAAAAGCAGGGGAAAAAGTCAAGGAGGAAGACACAACTAGGGGGCAAGATATGAAGGACATGGCATGAATACTTAAAACAAGCAAAAAAAAAAAAAATAGAAAAAATCTTTCCCAAAGTCAAAGCCATCAAAATGCAGGCAGGCCATACGCCACCAAGGGCAGGCACATGCAGCAAAGCTTGCCAAAACTGATCCCCACTGAAGGCCAAAACAGAAAAGAAGGACCTACAAACACGCTGGAATGGAGACACCATCAAAGGAATTGCAATTGGAGGAGAAAAAAAGAAAATTAGGGAAATTACTGACTCTAAAAAAATGGCCTGGGTTTATATCAGGTGCATTGCAAAGGACCAAAAGATGCCAAAACTAAGCTAACAGATGTTGCAAAAGCAGGGGAAAAAGTCAAGGATGAAGACAGAACTTAGGGAGCATGATATGAGGGACATGGCATGAACACTTCAGAAAACAACCAAAAAAAGAAAAAAATCTTTCCCAAAGTCAAAGCCACCAAAAGGCATGGCCTGCCATCAAGTGCAGGAACATGCACCAAAGATTCCTCTATTGGTCCCCATTGAAATCGCAAGATTCCTTTTCCCTTCCCGAAAGGAAATGAAATTTCCTTTCGGGAAGGGAAAAGGAATCTTGCGAATCCCAAAAGAAAGGCTTACAAACACTCTGGAAAGGAGATAGGTTCAAATGAAATGCAATTGAAAAAAGCAGAAAATCGGGAATTTTAGTCTCTTCAAAAAATAGGCTGTGAGGAAATCAGCTGCATTGCAAAGGACCAAAAGATGCCAAAATTAAGCTCACAGATGTTGCAAAAGCAGGGGAAAAAGTCAAGGAGGAAGACACAACTTAGGGGGCAAGATATGAGGGACATGGCACGAATACTTAAAATAATAAAAAAAAAAAAAAAAAAAATCTTTCCCAAAGTCAAAGCCATCAAAATGCAGGCAGGCCATACGCCAGCAAGTCCAGACACATGCAGCAAAGCTTGCCAGAATTGATCCCCACTGAAGGCCAAAACAGAAAAGAAGGACTTACAAACACGCTGGAAAGGAGTCAACATCAAAGGAATTGCAATTGGAGGAGAAAAAATGAAAATTTGGGAAATTTAGTGACTCTAAGGAAATGGCCTGGGGTTTTATCAGGTGCAGTGCAAAGGACCAAAAGATGCAAAAACTAAGCTCACAGATGTTGCAAAAGCAGGGGAAAAAGTCAAGGAGGAAGACACAACTTAGGGGGCAAGATATGAGGGACATGGCATGAACACTTCAGAAAACAACCAAAAAAAGAAAAAAATCTTTCCCAAAGTCAAAGCCATCAAAAGGCATGGCCTGCCATCAAGTGCAGGAACATGCACCAAAGATTCCTCTATTGGTCCCCATTGAAATCGTAATATTCCTTTTCCCTTCCCGAAAGGAAATGAAATTTCCTTTCGGGAAGGGAAAAGGAATCTTGCGAATCCCAAAAGAAAGGCTTACAAACACTCTGGAAAGGAGATAGGTTCAAATGAAATGCAATTGAAAAAAGCAGAAAATCGGGAATTTTAGTCTCTTCAAAAAACAGGCTGTGAGGAAATCAGCTGCATTGCAAAGGACCAAAAGGTGCCAAAATTAAGCTCACAGATGTTGCAAAAGCAGGGTAAAAAGTCAAGGACGAAGACACAACTTAGGGGGCAAGATATGAAGGACATGGCATGAATACTTAAAACAAACAAAAAAAAAAAAATAGAAAAAATCTTTCCCAAAGTCAAAGCCATCAAAATGCAGGCAGGCCATACGCCACCAAGGGCAGGCACATGCAGCAAAGCTTGCCAAAATTGATACTCACTGAAGGCAAAAACAGAAAAGAAGGACCTACAAACACGCTGGAATGGAGACAGCTTCAAAGGAATTGCAATTGGAGGAGAAAAAAAGAAAATTTGGGAAATTTAGCAACTCTAAGAAAATGGCCTGGGTTTACATCAGGTGCAGTGCAAAGGACCAAAAGATGCCAAAACGAAGCTCACAGATGTTGCAAAAGCAGGGGAAAAAGTCAAGGAGGAAGACACAACTTAGGGGGCAAGATATGAGGGACATGGAATGAACACTTCAGAAAACAACCAAAAACTAAAAAAATCTTTCCCAAAGTCAAAGCCATCAAAAGGCATGGCCTGCCATCAAGTGCAGGGACATGCACCAAAGATTCCTCTATTGGTCCCCTTTGAAATCGCAAGATTCCTTTTCCCTTCCCGAAAGGAAATGAAATTTCCTTTCGGGAAGGGAAAAGGAATCTTGTGAATCCCAAAAGAAAGGCTTACAAACACTCTGGAAAGGAGATAGGTTCAAATGAAATGCAATTGAAAAAAGCAGAAAATCGGGAATTTTAGTCTCGTCAAAAAATAGGCTGTGAGGAAATCAGCTGCATTGCAAAGGACCAAAAGGTGCCAAAACTAAGCTCACAGATGTTGCAAAAGCAGGGGAAAAAGTCAAGGAGGAAGACACAACTTAGGGGGCAAGTTATGAAGGACACGGCATGAATACTTAAAACAACAAATTAAAAAAAAGTAGAAAAAATCTTTCCCAAAATCAAAACCATCAAAATGCAGGCAGGCCATACGCCAGCAAGTGCAGGCACATGCAGCAAAGCTTGCCAAAATTGATCCCCACTGAAGGCCAAAACAGAAAAGAAGGACCTACAAACACGCTGGAAAGGAGTCAAAATCAAAGGAATTGCAATTGGAGGAGAAAAAAAGAAAATTTGGGAAATTTAGTGACTCTAAGAAAGTGGCCTGGGATTTTATCAGGTGCAGTGCAAAAGACCAAAAAATGCAAAAACTAAGCTCACAGATGTTGCAAAATCAGGGGAAAAACTCAAGAAGGAAGACATAATTAGGGGGCAAGATATGAGGGACATGGCATGAATACTTAAAATAATAAAAAAAAAAAAAAGAAAAAATCTTTCCCAAAGTCAAAGCCATCAAAATGCAGGCAGGCCATACGCCACCAAGGGCAGGCACATGCAGCAAAGCTTGCCAAAATTGATCCCCACTGAAGGCCAAAACAGAAAAGAAGGACCTACAAACACGCTGGAATGGAGACAGCATCAAAGGAATTGCAATTGGAGGAGAAAAAAAGAAAATTAGGGAAATTACTGACTCTTAAGAAAATGGCCTGGGTTTATATCAGGTGCATTGCAAAGGACCAAAAGCTGCCAAAACTAAGCTCACAGATGTTGCAAAAGCAGGGGAAAAAGTCAAGGAGGAAGACAGAACTTAGGGAGCATGATATGAGGGACATGGCATGAACAGTTCAGAAAACAACCAAAAAAAGAAAAAAATCTTTCCCAAAGTCAAAGCCATCAAAAGGCATGGCCTGCCATCAAGTGCAGGAACATGCACCAAAGATTCCTCTATTGGACCCCTTTGAAATCGCAAGATTCCTTTTCCCTTCCCGAAAGGAAATGAAATTTCCTTTCGGGAAGGGAAAAGGAATATTGCGAATCCCAAAAGAAAGGCTTACAAACACTCTGGAAAGGAGATAGGTTCAAATGAAATGCAATTGAAAAAAGCAGAAAATCGGGAATTTTAGTCTCTTCAAAAAACAGGCTGTGAGGAAATCAGCTGCATTGCAAAGGACCAAAAGGTGCCAAAATTAAGCTCAAAGATGTTGCAAAAGGAGGGGAAAAAGTCAAGGAGGAAGACACAACTAGGGGGCAAGATATGAAGGACATGGCATGAATACTTAAAACAAGCAAAGAAAAAAAAAATAGAAAAAATCTTTCCCAAAGTCAAAGCCATCAAAATGCAGGCAGGCCATTTAGCCACCAAGGGCAGGCACATGCAGCAAAGCTTGCCAAAATTGATCCCCACTGAAGGCAAAACAGAAAAGAAGGACCTACAAACACGCTGGAAAGGAGTCAACATCAAAGGAATTGCAATTGGAGGAGAAAAAAAGAAAATTTGGGAAATTTAGTGACTCTAAGAAAATGGCCTGGGGTTTTATCAGGTGCAGTGCAAAGGACCAAAAGATGCCAAAACTAAGCTCACAGATGTTGCAAAAGCAGGGGAAAAAGTAAAGGAGGAAGACACAACTTAGGGGGCAAGATATGAGGGACATGGCATGAATACTTAAAACAAAATTAAAAAAAAAATAGAAAAAATCATTCCCAAACTCAAAGCCATCAAAATGCAGGCAGGCCATACGCCACCAAGGGCAGGCACATGCAGCAAAGCTTGCAAAAATTGATCCCCACTGAAGGCCAAAACAGAAAAGAAGGACCTACAAACACGCTGGAAAGGAGTCAACATCAAAGGAATTGCAATTGGAGGAGAAAAAAAGAAAATTTGGGAAATTTGGTGACTGTAAGAAAATGGCCTGTGGTTTTATCAGGTGCAGTGCAAAGGACCAAAAGATGCAAAAACAAAGCTCACAGATGTTGCAAAAGCAGGGGAAAAAGTCAAGAATTAAGACAAAACTTAGGGGTAAGATATGAGGGACATGGCATGAATAATTAAAATAATAAAAAAAAAAAAAAAAGAAAAAATCTTTCCCAAAGTCTAAGCCATCAAAATGCAGGCAGGCCATACGCCACCAAGTACAGGCACATGCAGCAAAGCTTGCCAAAACTGATCCCCACTGAAGGCCAAAACAGAAAAGAAGGACCTACAAACACGCTGGTATGGAGACAGCCTCAAAGGAATTGCAATTGGAGGAGAAAAACAGAAAATATGGGAAATTTACTGACTCTAAAAAAATGGCCTGGGTTTATATCAGGTGCAGTGCAAAGGACCAAAAGGTGCCAAAACTAAGCTCACAGATGTTGCAAAAGCAGGGGAAAAAGTCAAGGAGGAAGACACAACTTAGGGAGCAAGATATGAGGGACATGGCATGAACACTTCAGGAAACAACCAAAAAAAGAAAAAAATCTTTCCCAAAGTCAAAGCCATCAAAAGGCATGGCCTGCCATCAAGTGCAGGAACATGCACCAAAGATTCCTCTATTGGTCCCCATTGAAATCGCAAGATTCCTTTTCCCTTCCCGAAAGGAAATGAAATTTCCTTTCGGGAAGGGAAAAGGAATCTCGTGAATCCCAAAAGAAAGGCTTACAAACACTCTGGAAAGGAGATAGGTTCAAATGAAATGCAATTGAAAAAAGCAGAAAATCGGGAATTTTAGTCTCTTCAAAAAACAGGCTGTGAGGAAATCAGCTGCATTGCAAAGGACCAAAAGGTGCCAAAACTAAGCTCAAAGATGTTGCAAAAGCAGGGGAAAAAGTCAAGGAGGAAGACACAACTTAGGGGGCAAGATATGAGGGACATGGCACGAATACTTAAAATAATAAAAAAAAAAAAAGAAAAAATCTTTCCCAAAGTCAAAGCCATCAAAATGCAGGCAGGCCATACGCCAGCAAGGGCAGGTACATGCAGCAAATCTTGCCAAAATTGATCCCCACTGAAGGCCAAAACAGAAAAGAAGGACCAACAAACACGCTGGAAAGGAGTCAAAATCAAAGGAATTGCAATTGGAGGAGAAAAAATGAAAATTTGGGAAATTTAGTGACTGTAAGAAAATGGCCTGGGGTTTTATCAGGTGCAGTGCAAAGGACCAAAAGGTGCCAAAACTAAGCTCACAGATGTAGCAAAAGCAGGGGAAAAAGTCAAGGAGGAAGACACAAGTTAGGGGGCAAGATATGAAGGACATGGCATGAATACTTAAAGGAACAAAGTAAAAAAAATATAGAAAAAATCTTTCCCAAAATCAAAGCCATCAAAATGCAGGCAAGCCATACGCCAGCAAGTGCAGGCACATGCAGCAAAGCTTGCCAAAATTGATCCCCACTGAAGGCCAAAACAGAAAAGAAGGACCTACAAACACGCTGGAAATGAGTCAATATCAAAGGAATTGCAATTGGAGGAGAAAAAAGAAAATTATTTGGGAAATTTAGTGACTCTTAGAAAGTGGCCTGGAGTTTTATCAGGTGCATTGCAAAGGACCAAAAGATGCCAAAACTAAGCTCACAGATGTTGCAAAAGCAGGGGAAAAAGTCAAGGAGGAAGACACAACTTAGGGGGCAAGATATGAGGGACATGGCATGAACACTTCAGGAAACAACCAAAAAAAGAAAAAAATCTTTCCCAAAGTCAAAGCCATCAAAAGGCATGGCCTGCCATCAAGTGCAGGGACATGCACCAAAGATTCCTCTATTGGTCCCCATTGAAATCGCAAGATTCCTTTTCCCTTCCCGAAAGGAAATGAAATTTCCTTTCGGGAAGGGAAAAGGAATCTTGCGAATCCCAAAAGAAAGGCTTACAAACACTCTGGAAAGGAGATAGGTTCAAATGAAATGCAATTGAAAAAAGCAGAAAATCGGGAATTTTAGTCTCTTCAAAAAACAGGCTCTGAGAAAATCAGCTGCATTTCAAAGACGAAAAGGTGCCAAAATTAAGCTCACAGATGTTGCAAAAGCAGGGGAAAAAGTCAAGGAGGAAGACACAACTTAGGGGGCAAGATATGAAGGACATGGCATGAATACTTAAAACAAAAAAGTAAAAAAAAAAAAAAAAAATCTTTCCCAAAATCAAAGCCATCAAAATGCAGGCAGGCCATACGCCACCAAGGGCAGGCACATGCAGCAAAGCTTGCAAAACTTGACCCCCACTGAAGGCCAAAACAGAACAGAAGGACCTACAAACACGCTGGAAAGGAGTCAACATCAAAGGAATTGCAATTGGAGGAGAAAAAAAGAAAATGTGGGAAAATTAGTGACTGTAAGAAAATGGCCTGGGGTTTTATCAGGTGCAGTGCAAAGGACCAAAAGATGCAAAAACTAAGCTCACAGATGTTGCAAAAGCAGGGAAAAAAGTCAAGAAGGAAGACATAACTTAGGGGTAAGATATGAGGGACATGGCACGAATACTTAAAATAATAAAAAAAAAAAAAAGAAAAAATCTTTCCCAAAGTCAAAGCCATCAAAATGCAGGCAGGCCATACGCCACCAAGGGCAGGCACATGCAGCAAAGCTTGCCAAAATTGATCCCCACTGAAGGCCAAAACAGAAAAGAAGGACCTACAAACACGCTGGAAAGGAGTCAACATCAAAGGAATTGCAATTGGAGGAGAAAAAAAGAAAATTTGGGAAATTTAGTGACTCTAAGAAAATGGCCTGGGTTTATATCAGGTGCAGTGCAAAGGACCAAAAGATGCCAGAACGAAGCTCACAGATGTTGCAAAAGCAGGGGAAAAAGTCAAGGAGGAAGACACAACTTAGGGGGCAAGATATGAGGGACATGGCATGAATACTTAAAACAAAAAAAAAAAAAAAATAGAAAAAATCTTTCCAAATGTCAAAGCCATCAAAATGCAGGCAGGCCATATGCCACCAAGGGCAGGCACATGCAGCAAAGCTTGCCAAAATTGATCCCCACTGAAGGCCAAAACAGAAAAGAAGGACCTAGAAACACGCTGGAAAGGAGTCAACATCAAAGGAATTGCAATTGGAGGAGAAAAAAGGAAAATTTGGGAAATTTAGTGACTGTAAGAAAATGGCCTGGGGTTTTATCAGGTGCAGTGCAAAGGACCAAAAGATGCAAAAACTAAGCTCACAGATGTTGCAAAAGCAGGGGAAAAAGTCAAGAAGGAAGACATAACTTAGGGGTAAGATATGAGGGACATGGCACGAATACTTAAAATAATAAAAAAAAAAAAAAGAAAAAATCTTTCCCAAAGTCAAAGCCATCAAAATGCAGGCAGGCCATACGCCACCAAGGGCAGGCACATGCAGCAAAGCTTGCCAAAATTGATCCCCACTGAAGGCCAAAACAGAAAAGAAGGACCTACAAACACGCTGGAAAGGAGTCAACATCAAAGGAATTGCAATTGGAGGAGAAAAAAAGAAAATTTGGGAAATTTAGTGACTCTAAGAAAATGGCCTGGGTTTATATCAGGTGCAGTGCAAAGGACCAAAAGATGCCAGAACGAAGCTCACAGATGTTGCAAAAGCAGGGGAAAAAGTCAAGGAGGAAGACACAACTTAGGGGGCAAGATATGAGGGACATGGCATGAATACTTAAAACAAAAAAAAAAAAAAAATAGAAAAAATCTTTCCAAATGTCAAAGCCATCAAAATGCAGGCAGGCCATATGCCACCAAGGGCAGGCACATGCAGCAAAGCTTGCCAAAATTGATCCCCACTGAAGGCCAAAACAGAAAAGAAGGACCTAGAAACACGCTGGAAAGGAGTCAACATCAAAGGAATTGCAATTGGAGGAGAAAAAAGGAAAATTTGGGAAATTTAGTGACTGTAAGAAAATGGCCTGGGGTTTTATCAGGTGCAGTGCAAAGGACCAAAAGATGCAAAAACTAAGCTCACAGATGTTGCAAAAGCAGGGGAAAAAGTCAAGAAGGAAGACATAACTTAGGGGTAAGATATGAGGGACATGGCACGAATACTTAAAATAATAAAAAAAAAAAAAAGAAAAAATCTTTCCCAAAGTCAAAGCCATCAAAATGCAGGCAGGCCATACGCCACCAAGGGCAGGCACATGCAGCAAAGCTTGCCAAAATTGATCCCCACTGAAGGCCAGAACAGAGAAGAAGGACCTACAAACACGCTGGAAAGGAGTCAACATCAAAGGAATTGCAATTGGAGGAGAAAAAAAGAAAATTTGGGAAATTTAGTGACTCTAAGAAAATGGCCTGGGTTTATATCAGGTGCAGTGCAAAGGACCAAAAGATGCCAGAACGAAGCTCACAGATGTTGCAAAAGCAGGGGAAAAAGTCAAGGAGGAAGACACAACTTAGGGGGCAAGATATGAGGGACATGGCATGAATACTTAAAACAAAAAAAAAAAAAAAATAGAAAAAATCTTTCCAAATGTCAAAGCCATCAAAATGCAGGCAGGCCATATGCCACCAAGGGCAGGCACATGCAGCAAAGCTTGCCAAAATTGATCCCCACTGAAGGCCAAAACAGAAAAGAAGGACCTAGAAACACGCTGGAAAGGAGTCAACATCAAAGGAATTGCAATTGGAGGAGAAAAAAGGAAAATTTGGGAAATTTAGTGACTGTAAGAAAATGGCCTGGGGTTTTATCAGGTGCAGTGCAAAGGACCAAAAGATGCAAAAACTAAGCTCACAGATGTTGCAAAAGCAGGGGAAAAAGTCAAGAAGGAAGACATAACTTAGGGGTAAGATATGAGGGACATGGCACGAATACTTAAAATAATAAAAAAAAAAAAAAGAAAAAATCTTTCCCAAAGTCAAAGCCATCAAAATGCAGGCAGGCCATACGCCACCAAGGGCAGGCACATGCAGCAAAGCTTGCCAAAATTGATCCCCACTGAAGGCCAGAACAGAGAAGAAGGACCTACAAACACGCTGGAAAGGAGTCAACATCAAAGGAATTGCAATTGGAGGAGAAAAAACGAAAATTTGGAAAATTTAGTGACTCTAAGAAAGTGGCCTGGGTTTATATCAGGTGCATTGCAAAGGACCAAAAGGTTCCAAAACTAAGCTCACAGATGTTGCAAAAGCAGTGGAAAAAGTCAAGGAGGAAGACAGAACTTAGGGGGCAAGATATGAGGGATATGGCATGAACACTTCAGAAAACAACCAAAAAAAGAAAAAAATCTTTCCCAAAGTCAAAGCCATCAAAAGGCATGGCCTGCCATCAAGTGCAGGAACATGCACCAAAGATTCCTCTATTGGTCCCCATTGAAATCGTAATATTCCTTTTCCCTTCCCGAAAGGAAATGAAATTTCCTTTCGGGAAGGGAAAAGGAATCTTGCGAATCCCAAAAGAAAGGCTTACAAACACTCTGGAAAGGAGATAGGTTCAAATGAAATGCAATTGAAAAAGCAGAAAATCGGGAATTTTAGTCTCTTCAAAAAACAGGCTGTGAGGAAATCAGCTGCATTGCAAAGGACCAAAAGGTGCCAAAATTAAGCTCACAGATGTTGCAAAAGCAGGGTAAAAAGTCAAGGACGAAGACACAACTTAGGGGGCAAGATATGAAGGACATGGCATGAATACTTAAAACAAAAAAGTAAAAAAAAAAAGAAAAAATCTTTCCCAAAGTCAAAGCCATCAAAATGCAGGCAGGCCATACGCCACCAAGGGCAGGCACATGCAGCAAAGCTTGCCAAAATTGATCCCCACTGAAGGCCAAAACAGAAAAGAAGGACCTACAAACACGCTGGAAAGGAGTCAACATCAAAGGAATTGCAATTGGAGGAGAAAAAAAGAAAATTTGGGAAATTTAGTGACTCTAAGAAAGTGGCCTGGGATTTTATCAGGTGCAGTGCAAAAGACCAAAAAATGCAAAAACTAAGCTCACAGATGTTGCAAAATCAGGGGAAAAACTCAAGAAGGAAGAGATAATTAGGGGGCAAGATATGAGGGACATGGCATGAATACTTAATATAATAAAAAAAAAAAAAAGAAAAAATCTTTCCCAAAGTCAAAGCCATCAAAATGCAGGCAGGCCATACGCCACCAAGGGCAGGCACATGCAGCAAAGCTTGCCAAAATTGATCCCCACTGAAGGCCAAAACAGAAAAGAAGGACCTACAAACACGCAGGAATGGAGACAGCACCAAAGGAATTGCAATTGGAGGAGAAAAAAAGAAAATTAGGGAAATAACTGACTCTAAAAAAATGGCCTGGGTTTATATCAGGTGCATTGGAAAGGACCAAAAGGTGCCAAAACTAAGCTCACAGATGTTGCAAAAGCAGGGGAAAAAGTCAAGGAGGAAGACACAACTAGGGGGCAAGATATGAAGGACATGGCATGAATACTTAAAACAAGCAAAAAAAAAAAACATAGAAAAAATCTTTCCCAAAGTCAAAGCCATCAAAATGCAGGCAGGCCATACGCCACCAAGGGCAGGCACATGCAGCAAAGCTTGCCAAAATTGATCCCCACTGAAGGCAAAACAGAAAAGAAGGACCTACAAACACGCTGGAAAGGAGTCAACATCAAAGGAATTGCAATTGGAGGAGAAAAAAAGAAAATTTGGGAAATTTAGTGACTCTAAGAAAATGGCCTGTGGTTTTATCAGGTGCAGTGCAAAGGACCAAAAGATGCCAAAACTAAGCTCACAGATGTTGCAAAAGCAG